>BGPR01015043.1:396-37662 GCA_013235015.1 Araneus ventricosus
GCGCGACTTTCTACGCTTTAACGTTCACAGGCTATTCGCGCAATTTCACGTTCTATATTCCAAAATGGTCATGGACTGGAATCGCCTAAAATTCCATCAAAATATTAATCTAATTGTTAAAATCATCAATTTGTCTTTCTTCATCTTTGATTGTTTAAGAATCAAATGAAGATTATAATTATCTTTGGACCTTTTGGGACTTCTTTGGATCTGGATTTCTTTTTCAACAACTGTAATTTCTTTCGAAAATGTGTGCACTCACGTCTTTATGTTTATGTGTGTATTTACTATCAATAAATATTTTGAAGATTTTACGTTTATATTTTTAAAAATTCATGAAAATATTATTCACATTAAAAAGTGGCTATATTTTTTTCCTCGAGCAAACAATTTTAACGCAGTACTGTAAATATACACGAGATAACAACTGTTAACAGATTGTTTTGAAAGAAGATAGTTAAAAACACAGATAACTGAGTAAGTACCGCTTTAAAAATATTAAAAAATATCTATGAACCTCATTTCAACATAATTCGATGAAACATTTCTAAATATTGTTGCATTTATTTCTTCGAATGGAAGATAAGATTTGTGTCCATCACATATCAATCTTGAATTTACATATAGCTGAGAACTTTTCGTTGCTTCAGAATTTCTTAAAGAGTCTGTGTTTGCGAAGTTTTTGAAAGCGCGCTTTGTTTGGTAAAGTTTTCTTTTTTCGCTTCTCGATATAACCTTCATCTACTGAACTGACATTGACTTTCTTACTTGTCAAGGTCAAAATTTTTCATGCATCACAAACTTTTTCCAGGTTTTTCTTTCTTGTTTGAGAAATTGAGGGCCCATTAAACTGTTTTGTTTCCTTCGAATTTTTATTCTTTGTGTAGCGTGCAACGCTCCGACAAACCCGAATGTTTCGTCGGAAAAGAGTGCAGCGTGCTTTGAACCGAACTTCACTTTTTACGTGAATTGTTGATATAGTTGACAAAGTGATTGGTGCCTATTATGTCCATCGATTGAACTACAAATAGTAGTGAATGCAAATTCAACTTAACATAAAATCTGTTTTATAAATGGGTTAAAATGCTGAAAAGAAACGCATAAATCATGACTTTGGTGCTTTGATACAAAATCAACCAGCGGGAGCGGTCTTCCAGCTAGTTGAGTCCCGCGTATTTACTGGTAGCAATCTCTGTGCAGGCGGAAGGATTACGTCACTTTGTCCTCGAGCCGGCAAGAGAGCAGTGTGTGATAGATGCCTTTTAATCCGTACGGTTCTCTTTGAATTTGATTCTTTACCTAAATATTTTACAATCACTATAATATACAATGAAAAATCTTCTGATAGTCGTTGGATTCTGGGTTACAGTAGGTTCGAATTATTTTATCCACCCGAGGGGAGGAGAGGGGAAACAGCACCTTTTTGGGGAAGTATACGAGAAAGTTTACGGGAGACCACTCCTGCTGGTTAGTTTCTCCTCTCCCATGTCCGGTTCGGTTTATGTTGGTCTTGCATGTTGGGTCAATAAATGTACTGCTGACAAATTTACGAGGTCTGAACTTTTATATAATTCCCAAATCCTATCAGTCATGCTTATTAAAATATTCTTTGCACACTAACATTTTAAACCAAGAAGGTTCCACTCCTATACGACTAAAATTGACCGAGTTATGAAACTCTGAATATCACCATTGTAGACAATTTTAATGGCTGACTTCAGGAAGATCGGCCAATCAGCATTTTCCTTCATTCCGTCCGCATTGATAGTCAAAACTGTTTCTTCACTGTTTGTAATTTCCCAGTTACACATCTTTCTCTCTGTCGCAATCTGCTATTGATCATTTTGGAGGGAGTTTAAATCTGATTTTAATATCCGCGTCAAGATTCAGATATTTTCATTGCAAATAGAGCGCTTGCATGACAATTCTAAAATATGCGCAGTATCACGAATGGCAGAATTTAATTTTCAACACATTATGTTATAAATCCAAAGGAATTTGGTCTGTGTTACTTATTCAGAAGGAAGCCTGTGATTGTTTGAAAAGTTTTTGAGTTTTATAGCAGTTTAGAAGTCAGTAGTACCTCTGAGTTTTTGATTAGTGAAAAAGAGATATTGAAGGAACATGTACGACGAAATTCTTAACCCCTTAAGTCTCGAATTATGGCATTTTTAGGCTTATAAACTAAAATTTAATCATTAATTAGCTTTATAATAATTGTCAACAAAATTGACACAAAAATTACGTAGAATCCATAAACATCTCAAGTATTCCATGCCTTCTTAGATGAATGAAAATGACAGCTCCTTTCCGAAACAGGAAGGGTCATCTTATTAGATAATAAAAATAAATAAATAAATAAAATGCGATCCTTAAGGGAGTTAAGATGAAAATCTATAACACAAGGAATTGTACAATATGTGCACTATTGTGCAATATTTCGGATAGCGCAAATGTCTGTTGTCAAAATTTATCTTTTATTTTTTAGCATGAATTGTCCTGTATTTATGTAAAGATATGATTTCTACTCTTGTTTTTAGAGCAGTTCGCAGAAAAATTTTCTGCTCATCATTCAGAGACTAACATGTTGGATAACTTTCTGTTTTTGTTAAATTCCAAAATTTGTATTATATATATATTGATACTTAAAATATAATATACTTATATATATTTAAGTAATATATATATTAATAATGCATATATATATATACATTATTAATATATACGTATAATATATTATATTAATAATATTTTTAATTATATTTTTAAATATTCATTATTTCAAATCTTAACCAAACATTTTCTTCTTTAAAAGTGATACTTTGATTGCTATCGCTTTTCGAATAAACGCATTGCGTATTTTTCTATTTTCTTTAATCCAGTGGCATACAAATATTTTGGTATTTGAGTTTTCAAATCTAAATCAAATATTTTCTTTAAGCGAAGGTGAGTTTCGGTGTGACGTTCTATTATTTCTTGCCGACAAGTAGAATTTGGTTGATAATACAGTCAGAGTAAATATTGACAGTCTCTAACACAGAACTATTATATGGTCCGTTGGGTTTATTTTCTTCAACTTGTTTTTATTTGTTTAACATGCGATTATTTCTCAACTAATCTCCGTTATATTCAGCTTTTCGTGGATTAACTTGTCAACACAATTCTTGTAAATATAAATGATTATGAAACTTTTGCACTCAGTTCAACTTCAGGGTATATTGTTTTTGGAAATTGCTTAGAGGACATTGGTATATTTAAGCGAATAAGCAATGTCTTTTAGATTACACAGCCAAATGCCACCAATCATGCAGCGATTGATAGGTACTTGATTGAAATTGTAGTTGTTGAAATTCTCGCCTCTGAATGCAGCCATTCGAATTCCATTAATTCTTTATATTTGTCGTTGTTAAATGCGTATGTGTTCATTTCCTTTAGTAAATGATAAGTAAAATATATACACGGTCTTTTGCGTCATTACTAATCCTGTTAATTTAAATTTGTCCAAACTCTTAAAAAGCGAACACCAAGTCATTTTGCTAATATTATACTGAAGTGAAAGAAGAATTATTTACTTTATCTATATGGATATTATTCATATCGCTATTTTAGGTAAATCAAAGTATCAGTGGTCACTGAAAACAAGTATACTTTAACGCAGTTTACTTTTTAAGTACAGATATTATTGTGAATATTTTGAAAAATGACATTTTTAATTCTAATTCAATCGTAAAAGACTGAAAGCTTATCATTCCTATTAAATCTGAAGGTAAACAAACGTATGTATCTATGTCCAGCTATCTCCTCACGAATCACTGAATGCTGAAACGAGCCGAAAGTACCAAAGGATGGAAAATAATCCAAGGAATCCATTTTGACCATTGAAATTCCAAAATTATAATTAGTTAAAAAGATATTAAGGTAAGCGCTCCAGTAGTGGGCCACGTACCAGTAGTGGGCCACTTGAATTTTTAAGTTGAAAAACAAGAAATTCCAACATTCCAATGGAATAAGAGATCTGCCTCTGGTAGGCTGAAACCCTTATCAACTAAATACCAAAGGCACAGCCTTTATTTCCTGTTTAGTTAGGAGCTAGAAAGTTTGTTGCTGAAGTTGGTCTCTGAGAGAAGCATTTTTAGCTTATTCTTAGTGATTTCCTTAAGAGGTAACTTTTCATTCAACTATTTTTTAGCATACATTCTATTTGTTTTTAAAATGAATTGCTATTGATATTATTTGATTATATAATGAATGTATTATAAACTATCTTTAAATTAAATAATATTGATAATTTATGGATAGTGAAGGGTGGCCCACTTTTGGATCTATGTTTTACTAAATGCTCCAGTAGTGGGCCCAGGGGGACCAGTACTGGAGCACATGCTTTCTCTCAAATAGACTGTTTTGTGATGTTTAATAAGAAGGTTATATCTTGTAAAGTCTTTTTATTTAATTAGATTTGCTTTATTTTTATCAGAACCAGTAGTAGGCCACATGGCCCACTTCTGATACTCTAATGGCCAACTACTGGTACACTAATAGAACATTCTGACCAATTACTTAAATAATAAATATTTTATAGTACTGCTGAGGAAAAGACTGATATTCAAGAATTAATTGAGCTCTGTAATGAGGCAGACAATAATAACTATCGCATTGCTGGACCATCAAAAAATATTTCATCACCATTTAAAAGGACTCTTTTCTGGCTGCAGAGGGAAAATAAGAGAAGGGAAAAAAAAAGATTTATTCAACATAAAATATCAAAATTTAATATCCATAATGCCCCAAACAGAACTTAAAATGAAAGATCGATAATTGGCATATACCGTTAATAAAAAAATTGGCTGTTAGAGAAAAAAATGTAAATCTCATGCGACTAGAATCTATAAATAAAAGATTTCACCTATATCAAGCCATTTTTATTGCAATTTTTATAGTGTATAATGTTAATGTATTGTTATTAATACTATATATAATGATTTTATTCTTTTTTCTTTGGCACAATTGACAAATCTGGGTGGCCCACTTTTGGTATGCCCACTACTGGTACATCAAAAGTTTGCTATGCCCACTTCTGGTGCATAGGAGTGATCTAAGTTTTTAATTTTTAAAAAAATATATTACAATTATTTTGATATTTCAGGTGATTATTATTTTAGATAAAAGTTTGAACATCCATAAAAAAATATAGATTAGCGAAACTTCTCAAAAGTTTAGATGATAATTGAGGAAATACCCTTAAGTGGCCCACTACTGGAGCATTTACCTTACTTCCTTAAAATATGAAGAAATTTTATCATTGGAAATTTCACAGAGAAACTCTTGTTTTTGTAAACTTTTATAAATTTTATTTGATATCTTTTTAGTAAAATCTAAGAACCAATATTCCATGAAATATGAATTTAGAAATTTCAATTAAATTCTAAATTAAATCATTTAGAAATGATTCTCAATTTAAATCTAAATTAAATCATTCAAATTATTCATTTGAGCAAAATTATTTCAATGAATTAACTGCTCAGTAAAAATTACAAAAGTGATTTTCATGAAATTGAATTTAAGATATATTTAAATATAGAATTTAAAAGATTAGGTATAATTTTAAAAATAAGTTAATTTACTGGCGTATATCCTTTAGAAGCAATGATTTGAAAAAATGTAAATGAAATAAAGTAAAACAGATGATTAAAAAATGAAACAATTTGTCTTGATGGCATCAATGGTAAATAATTACAAAGAAACATAAATATTGGACTCTCAAAAGATGATTTCTAATTTTATGCAAAATGCTCAACAAGAATTCAAATTATCTTGAACTCTAAAAAAATATCTTTTTGTCCTTTATTTTTTAAAGAAAAATTCCATATAAATAAATCATTGCAGGCTGATTTTATAGCAAAGGCAAAAGAGAATTCAGATACAATGCTAAATATAATATAAATGAAGAAAATGTTTATAGTAGTACCATCACTTACATTTCCATTTCATATGAATTAGTCTTCTACGTTTATTATCACATATATCACTCATCAAGGATCTTTTTCGAATCATTTTTTTTTTCTAAAGGAAGAATTATTTGATTATTAAAAAAAATTATATAATAATGCGAATCACAGAAAAAATGAAGATTTAAAATAGGGCAAGGCAAAAGTAGGATATGTAAGTGACATACTGACACGTAACTTTTTTTATAAATAAGAGTTATTTCTTAGAATTCACTTACATAAATTATCCGAGATTAGTAGATAATTTTCAGTGGAATATGTAGTCGTTATTAGTAAACTTTACTAATGATAAATCATAGGAAAAAATTCATCAAAATGAAGAAAAGCATTGTTAATGTTTTCAGCGAATAAAAACCATGCTATTACATCAAAACACACAACAATCTATTACAAAATAGATTTCGTAGAATTTACCTATCTGTTGTAGAAAATGTAAATTGTAAATTTGATCTATTGCCAAACAGGAAGTTGCTAAAGGGTAGATTTAGGTTTCCACGGTGGAATGTTTCGGCCAACCAGAATAGAGCAGAGAACTTAATAATTTTGAAGTAATATTGATCAAAAGAGAACTTTTAGTTCATTAAAACTTCAATGAAACACCATTAATTTTTCTCTTAATCTCAAAATTGTTAGATTTAATTGATTTATCATTTTTCTGCTCTAGTGCGCAATTAATTTATAAAGTAAAAAAAAAAAGCGAAAACGAATAAATAACTTCTGTTCGTCGTAACCATAACGAGATAAAGATAAATAATTTGTTTATTTTTATAGATAAGGAAACTCGTAGCATCCGTCAGATTAAAACGAAACTAACAGTGAAAGAAATTTTTACCTTTGTGATTAGAATTTAATTGATGGTATTTCAGTGAAGAAATGACTGAGAGTGATTCTGGAGTTGATACTGGCAGTGAAAGCAATGAAAGTAACTGCATGTCAGTGGGCTCTCCATCTCGCTTAGAAGACGATAAGGTTGCGAAAGAAATAGTTTACTAATCAATTTTTTTCATTCATAGTATGAGTTTTGCTTTCGTGTATTACCCAATTTTACTATACTGATAACTCTATCATCATCTTCCACCAGACTTTGTTACAAATAAAAAACAAAAGTATTTCTACAGAATACAATGAAAAAGAAAAAATTCTTTCTGTTAATATTTTTCGAATGTAATTTTCTTATTCTTTATCTGCTGTTAAGTATTTCTACAATGCAGCTTTTGTTAGTAGAATGGATCATACACCTAGATAACCTTAAGATAACGAAACTTTTTTTTTTCAGGAATATATATGTAATGACAAAAATCTCTACATGATTTATATTTAAAGATTTAAACCAATTTTGGATTGTGTTACGAATTTCTTACTATATATTCCCTTCAATATCAGTAAAGCTTTCTAATTTTTCTTCAAAATTGGTTCTAATGCTCATTAGAGTTTATGTTTATATCAGAAAATTAAAAAACACATTTTTTTATAAAAATAAATAGAAAAATCGATACTTTAAATTCCTCATGCACAAGATTCCAAGCTAACTGAAATCCATTTTCTTTTTTCACTGAAATTAGTATTTTACTTAATTTTGCCTATTTTATATGCAAGATATTGCAACTAGAAACAATATTGAATGCTACAACACTCTTTGTATAAGTCAGATGTTGGTACTGATTGTTATATGACTTTCATTCGTCATTCCAGTCCTACTTATTATTTGTTATATTTTCTTAAATGAATTAGATTATCTGTCCCTATTAATTACTTTATTACTGCCTCAAAAATGTCAAATTATCTATCTTGTATAGGAATACCTTATTGTTATTTTATAAATGAAATATTAAAGCTAAGACAAAAAAAAAAAATATTTTTTCACAACACCAAGATCTCCTTAAAAATTAGAATATTTAATCTTGATTATTACTGCTCTCATGATAATACATAGCTACACATTCAAATATTTTTCAGTTCACCACTGCATATTTTGCAATTTTAGTATTCAGGGATGAGATTCTCCCTTTGTCGGATTTCGATTTTGAATCTTATAGAATTCTTGTTTTTTTTCTCTTCTCAAAATTGGGTTTTTTTCCATCTCCTCAAAGTGTCTGCAATTAAAGCAAAAAGAGAATAAGACATATAAAAAATTTTCTCAAAATAAAAATAGGTAAACCTAGCATTCTAGAGATAATATAGTCCCGACAACTATGCCAGTAATTAAACGGAGAGATACTAACGAAGACTGTGCAAAATCTTGAGCCTCTACTGAAAATGAACTTGCAGAGGATTCAAACACATCCTTTATTGAAGAAAAATCTGTCAATGATAGGAGCCCTCCAAAATAAGGGATGAAGTGTGTTAATGCAGATCTATTACCAATAAAAGCCACACAAATAAAAAAAAACGAAAGAAAACCACTTTAACAATTAAGGAAATGTTTCAAATAACAATAATGCTAAATGAATCCATCATTGTAACTGTAAAATTTCTCGACCCCTCTAACTTTATAAGGTGCAAAATCATTGTGCTGTTACTTTTGCAAAAATGTATAAAAATAAAAGAAATAAAACAAAATTCATTATATGATACATTATTATAATTTATAAAGAGCTAATACACTTTACACAATTACATGAAGCAAAAGAAATTATTTGTCCTTATTTTTATTTATTTTTTTGAGCTGGCTTTTATCAAAAGACTATTAAATATAATTCTTCTCAGACTTCTTTTGGGTGAATGTTGCATCTCAGTGATGTACAGGTGGTAAATATGTTTTAATATCTAATTTTGTATTTTCTGATGTCCCTGATGATGTGTTAAACTTGTTTGTTAACTTTTAATGTGAATGATTTAATAATAATTTAATATTCTTTTTCTTATTTACACGTACTGAATTATAAGTAATTAAGTTATTATTATAGTGTAAATTTTCATCATGTTGCATGTTCTGATGTTTTACTTCTTAAAACTTCTTTCGTTTATAAATTATGGTACAAATTTTTTGCTCGTGTATGATTTCAGTGTTTTTGCTTTTTTGCCAATCTCATCCCCGAGTATCAAAAAGAACAGTTTTTAACCTAATACATTGCTGCATGAAACTTCAATTTAAGGTCATTAAAAAGAAGTTAAAATTTATTAATATGAGTAAAATATTTTATAGAATTTATATTTCCAATATTAAATTCTAAAATAATCATGGCTGATTTAAAATTTGAAAATATGTTCCAGTTAGGAAAAGTGTTAATTACTATTTGTTTATCATTATTCCTAAAGTTTCAATTATTATTATTATGATCTGTAGAAACTGGAGCTTTCAGTTGTTCTAAAAGTTCAGTTGTTCTCTTTTTATAAATGATCTTTCAGTTCTTTTTAAGCTGCACAAATGTTTTTTTAAAAATTTAATAGACTGATTGTGGGTCTTTTCTTATGCATTCAAGTATAAAATTTCTTTTATTAAATAATTTACTGTAAAAATTGGAATTCATTATGTGCCTATAACTTTTCTTAATCTCAAACACTGTATTACGAAAAATTTGCATCTAAAATAACAAAACAAAAGCTTATTAACTAATTCTTTTGTTATACCTTATTTTATAGTTACATGGCCTAGAATGTTATCCAATTTACTTGATAAATGCATTCTTAAGAGTTATAAAGTTTCACTTTTTCTAAAGAAAGCTTAATGATGCATTACTAAATTTGGTACTTTTCCGTTAGCCGGGCGCAAATGTCGCCAATTGTGAACCAAACGCGAGCCAAGTCGCCAAGCGAAGCAATTTGGCACAAATGTTACCAATTGTGAACCAAACGCGAGCCAAGTCGCTAAGAGTGAGGCGATTTTCTGTTAGCCGGGTGCAAATGTCGCCAATTGTGAACAGTCAAGTCACCAAGAGCGAAGCGATTTTCCGTTAGTCGGGCGCAAATGTCGCCAATTGTGAACCAAATGCGAGCCAAGTCGCGAAGAGAATGGTCGTAAGAAATTTGGCGGAATTCTACATTATTTGGCGATTTTTCGCTTGTGCCCGACTAACGGAAAAGTACCCTAAATTTGAATGTTTGATTATTTTCTTATAAGTATGGTCTGCTTATTTTATAGGATATAAATGATTTTGTGGAGAAAGCCCATCCTGCATATTCTTCTTTAGTTGTGCCTTTTGGTAATTTACAACCTGCGACTTGTAGCTATGGTTTTAGTGATTACCGACAACAGGAACAAGTGCGTAAAATTAAGCCTGGACTAAGACGGAAGAATGCAGTTCGATGGAAACAACAGCCAATTCCCGATATTGAAAATCTTATTGGTAAGATTATATATTTTTAAAGTAAGAGACACAACACATCAAGTGTTCCAAACATTAAGTGTTGTGAACATTAAAGTTTAATTTTACTTGAATATTTTTTAATTTTTTGAAAACTTTTTCAGATGAGATATTTTATTTTAGGTTTCATATTGTGTTTGTTATGGTATGTTTATCTATTGTAACTATTCTTTTTTTATTTCAGTTAATTAAATTTAGCAATTGAAATTCCTTTTAAGCGACCAGATTGTTGGAACAGAATATTAATATGTTACTAATGACAATATTGCATGGTTTAAAAATTGAAAAGAGAAATGTCTGTTTACTTGAAATCTGTTTGTTCTTATAACAGAAGAATTAATATATGTTAATAATTAAGATTTAAGTCATGACAAACTGAGCCAATATGTGATTTATCAGTAGATATTTAAATGCAAATTTTAATTTGTATCCTTGTATCCATGTTATTGTGGATATCAACTTAATAAAACTTCCTTGACATTGTGTATCATTAGAACTATAGTGAGAAAATCTTAGAGAAAAGGATATTTTTATGAATTAATTAATTCAATGAATAGGAGATAAATTCTTCCTGAAAAAATGGAAAGAAAACTCAATTTCATATTTACAAAAAGGCTATCTATGAAATTAAAACCATACAGGTTTTTTCCACAAATTTAGAAAGTAACTTTTTAATTTCGGTAATATATTCTTATCATGCAAAACAAAGAGACAAATCACCTGTATATTTTTCTATTAGGTCATCAGCAATAGTTTCCAAACATAAAAGTTCATGTCAAATGTCATTTTTCGATTATCATCGCTAGAGTCTAAGTGTGCTGTAATATTAAATACTAAGTTTGAGAGAAGTTGAAAGTTTTTCTTTCATGTGATTTTTGTTTTAGCTGAAAAGTACTATAGTTTTTTTAGAATGATTTCTGTACTGTTTTAGTTTAAAAAGATACCGAAAAATTGTACTTCTCTTGTTCATATGTCAAAAATAATTGCCTGAATTTTATTTTTAAAAGATTCATTTAGAATATTTAAATTTTGTGTAAGAATAACACTGCAGAATAAGGAATATTTCACACCAATTCTACAAATGATTTTGATAATCTGTGAAATATTAGGAGATTTTACACTATTCACTTATTTTCTTACCCTTTTTTTTTTTTTTTTTTTGAAACACATCATTGTGAGGGTCAGTTTTAACTATAATTTATTTTATGCTGTATCATGGCATGTAAAATTGTAAAAATTGAATTCCTTTCACTAAACAGATATTAGATTCAACTGATCTTATTCAGTTTATAACACGAGAGCCTGCAAGTTTACTTACAGCACTAAAATGTTTAAATCTAGATCCTTTCCTAGGAAATAAGGAATAGGAATTTCTTAAGGAACTCTGAACTTATGATTATGGTTAAACTAGAGCTTTGTCCTTATGTTACTCCTTTTAAATATGTTAAATGTATGAACAAAATGAAGAACATATTGTAAATTGGCTGAGCACTTCATATATAAACTGTCAAACTAGAAAAAAAGGTTCTGTTGTTAAAAATAAAATGACTTAAATACAACTGGCAGAACACTTTGCATGTTAAAATTATTGTATTTTTGTTCTTTATGTGGAAGAAGATATGATACAATTTAAATATTTGCACAGTTGTGATTTTAATGATAGCAATGCTGTTATATTAACTGTAATTACTTTCAGGTGAAAGGAGACTTCGTGCTGCTGCCAATAACAATGATATTGAAACAGGTGAATACAATGCTATAATAAGATTATTTGAATTTTATTCCTTTGCAAATTTTCTTTCATTTTCGCTCTCTTATTTACATATAGTGTGAAAGGTTTAACCTAATCTCTTCCTCCATCAGTGTTTAAAAATATGATGTGGATAATTAACATTAAAGTACATCTTATTGAAATATTAAATGTGAAAAAAATATGTATGTTGTAAAGAATGCTCATTTGAATTGTATATTTCTTAATGATGTTCTCACTTATTAAAATAACAGAATTAGTGTTTTTTTCATTTTTTTTTTCTTCTTCTGCTGAATATTTTATAATTATTATCTTCTCGTGAGATTTAGAGAGTAAACAATAAAAATTTTTTATATTTCACCATTATGATACATTTTTATCTTTAAATTCTTTGAGTGCATTTATTTTGAAGTCTTTTTCGTTACTTTTTGCAACACTGAAACATTATTTGAAATATTTATTATACAATCGGACATATTTCCTTAAATGTATCATAACCCTTAAATTTTAATGTACTACAGGGTGGCGACAGAACCGAGATATCAGGGAAAGGTCGGGGAATTTTATCAATCTGGAAAAGTTGGGGGAATTTATGAAAATATCTAAAAATCAGAGAAAATTAACTTATTTGTTACATGAGCTATTTTCTATAAATTAGTATCTTATGCCTAGCATTATTTGTAATAATAAATGAATTTTTTTTTAAAAAAAAAAACTTGTATTCATTTATAAAAGTATAAGTTTTTGATTATAGCAATTAATTTCTTATGATTTGTTAAAGAATAAAGATTTGAAGTAATATTTTGGAAGTTTCTCTTGTTTAAATCTTTGCTAAAATATATATTTTTTAGTTGCGTATAATTATACTATTTTTATGTTTATGCTGCAACATGTTATGCTGGTACCCATGCAAAGCGCATTAATTAGTTATTGAAGTTTTGAGCAAAGATCGTAATAACCTTTACTGTTAACATAATTTAACTTGTGTTGCAAAGAGTACTTTTAATGTTTCTTGGAATTCTTGTGCAGTTTTAGAAGCGAAGTATTTTGTTAAAATTTCCAGTATTTTTTACATATAAGAAATGTAAAATACTGTTTTAATAGATTTTTTTAGGATGTTCATTCCATTTTGTTAAAATTAAATTTCATAATTTTTTTCATATTTAATAACTGGTAAAAGTGTTTCTAATAATGTATATTGTACACATACAGTGATTCTGAGTAGGGAGAAAGCCAGGAAACTAATATAATTAGTAGCCGTAAATCAGGGAAATGTTGCAAGTTTTGTCAAGGAAATTTTTTTTGCAGTTTCTGTAGCCACCCTGTACTATCCAGTTTTAAAATTAAATGCTTTTATCTGTCATATTATATATATATTTCATGGATTTTTATGGATTATTTCAGTTAAAAACATGTTAGATAATGGTATTGATCCTTGTTCTGCTGATGGTAGGCAGAGAAGTGCCTTGCATTTTGCAGCAGCAGGAGGTCATACAGCAATTGGTATGTAATTACTCCTCATATCATTGAATCAATTTGCACATAATTTCTTTTTCTGTGATGCTTAAAAATATTTTTTTGCTTGTTTGCTTCCGTTGTGGTTCTGGTATTTGATATGAGCAGTTTTAACATATATTTTAAACTGCATACCATTAATATCTAAAATTTTCATAAAAGTTCAAAAAATTTAATCACTTAAAGGTAATCAGATTAAGATATCACTATTTTTCCTATATTCATCATCAAATTAAACAATAATAATCGCTTATTAAATGTGAGATGGGATTGTATTTCAATACAGCAAGTGATTTTTATAATCATGAAGGCTGCCTAACTCTTCGCTTTGCTAAAAAAGTAAATTAAGGTCAAAAATATTAAATGATTTGTTATAGTATCTATTCTGGTAAACTGAATTTAATTCAAGCTATCGAAACGAAATTTGAAAAGAGCCAGTATAACTCGGTAGTGATTTTTTTTTTTTTTTTTAATTTTATGAGTATTGAAGTACTCTTAAACACTAAATCCACCTTTATTTTTCCATCTATGTCTCAAATCTCTGACAAATAAAATTCCATTGCTTTTCATTTGTGTATAGTTACTATAAAATTTTCATTTCTTATTTTATGAAGTCATATTTTAGAAAAATTTCTACTGAATATTATTGAAACTGACTAAATAGCATTGTTGTAATGCATTAAATAGGAAAATCTTATTCTTAGTTCATATTCTTATTAAATTTCCTCAAAATAAATCCTTGGAATGTATTTAACTTTAAAAAAACTTCAGATATTTTGTAAAAAATGAAGCCTGTTGAAATTTTTCATGTATATTAAGCGTTTTTGTCATCTGTGCAGCTCGATTATTAATTGAGAGAGGAGCAGATCCTAATCAACGTGATTCTGTGGGAAA
This sequence comes from Araneus ventricosus, assembly GCA_013235015.1. Lineage (NCBI taxonomy): Eukaryota > Metazoa > Arthropoda > Arachnida > Araneae > Araneidae > Araneus > Araneus ventricosus. The sequence goes on from BGPR01015043.1 coordinate 14,865, forward strand.
TACACCTCTGCATTTGGGTAAGTTTCGTATTGCTGTTTTAACATCTAAATTTAGGTGTTTTTTTTTTTTTTTTTCTTTTTTAAGTCTTTTTATAAATGTTAAATTTGCTATAATAATAGTGTAGAATTCATTTCTGTTTTCTCTAAACCGTCTTATTTTCCATTCTTCTGTTAAATTTTAAAATGCAGACAATTTTAAACTTTTAAAAATTATCAAAATGAAGGTATTTAGGATACAAGTTGACCAATGATCAAAATCTTGTTGAAAGATCCTACTACTACATTTTTTTATCACTGAAAAAATTAGGTGTGTTCTTCCCTGAGTTAATTAATAACCTAAAATTAATTAGGTGAATACATTAAAATCCTGATTATAATCGTTTTATTTTGATTTATATCAAGTTTAGAATTTTGAAATATTATTTTAACTTATGACATTTTATTGTTTAAATTGGTAACCACACTGTTGCAAATCATTTGAAGTTGATAATATTTATTTGATTACTTAGTATTCTTCTTTTTTTTTAGCTTCATACTAATATAAATAAAATTATTTTTTATCATGTAAATGCTGATAATTTTTAAATATTTTTCAGCCGCCTGCACAACTCGCATTGAAATGGTAACTTTATTGCTCAAAGCAGGTATGAAAACTTTTTATTTGTTTTCCATGATTTTATTCTAAAAATTTCATGGTTTAACTAATAAATGATGTCTAAAATATTCACTGCATCAAATGATTAAACCTGGGTATTTCAAAGTTAATGGTGAAATAATGTAATATTTTATTTGTATTTTGTTCTCCTGTCTAAATTAAATTGGTTACATGTACATTTTCTTTAATTTTTTTATACCTGAATTTCCTTTTAGATATGATGTTTAAAACACAATAGCTTTTGTATGTTAATTAAAAATTTGCTAATCTTGTATTTTTATTGTTACATAACTGACTAAAGTATGTTCCGATTTAGTTCTCATTTTTTGTTCTTTATTATGGATCTTTAATATTTCTGAATTGTTTAATTTCCTTTTGAAAAAAATTATCTCTTATTTCATATATAATGTAATGCTTTGCATTAGAACATTTTGTTTAATTTGTTTCTAACCTTTAAAACATTTTTTTGGAAAAGTTAATTTTCATGCATTTAACCCTCTAAGTGGCAGAATCGGTTTTTTCCATTTACAAATTCATTTCAAATGCAGATACTTCAAGTTTTATGTGTATATTTTCTTATAATTTCATCGATAAAATATTTCTAAAATTTTAAAAGATTTGATTAAAAATGAAGTTTCTTTTTATTTGTTTTAAAGGTAATTAATATGTCAGACCTAAAGCTATTAGATCAAAATAATTGGGTGCTTAGTGGTTTAAAATTGTGCGAAGAAAGCACTTTATAAAAACATACTAATTTATTCCATTCTTGTGTATTTATATGAAAGTATTGATATTATTATAATCTTTTTTTTTCCAGGCACAGATATAAATGCATTAGATTATTCAGGACGCTCCCCATTCCAGTTAGCCCAGTCGAAATTAAAACTTCTTCAAAGGAATACAGAGTATTCGTCTGAACAGCTGAAAAGAGAGGTGACCCATGTAAGTCCCACTTTGCCGTGTTATGAATAATGCTGTTGTTAGTCCCAGGAGCAGAATTATATCCAGTGTTCTGCAGGCAGTATGTCCAAATTTGGCGGACCACAGTAAAATGCAAAATAGGTATATGTGTGTCCAAAGCTGGTCCAGTTAGGTAAATGAGGCCTATTCGTATTCCAGGAACTCTGTAGTTCTGATACGGTCTTGTACACGTAGCTTTCAACATGCCGGTTTTGGATCTTCATTCCTAGTGACTTCAGCCCCAATGAAAGTGTGGTTTCTTGTAAGCCATGTGATGAAGGAGAGTTATTTTTGCCATAGCTCCAATCTCTGGAGGCTGCGTTGTGCGAAATGTGAAGAGAGAAGGCAGAACATAAAGAGCGCCTCCCTTTGATTGTTCTGCAGAACATGCCGTGGTTTTTTTTGGTGTGTGCACGTATTTTTTTTAAGGGTGCAATGCTCTGCAAAGACCGCGTTTGTTCTGCGACGCACGTCACACTTTCTGCTTCCGTGTTGTTAGTCAATTAAAATTAACTCAAAAAATTCTAATTCTTGATCGTACTTTTTTTTTTATTGAAAGCATATGCATATTTGGTTTAAAATTAGCCCAATAGAGTCCAGATTTATAATTACCAGGTCTTTATCTTAGCACAATTTTCCAATTCAGTGAATTAATTATCTCTTCAAATAAAAAAAATATTGAAATATAAAATGTAAGATTTTAAATATTTCTTATGATATATATGTAAAACAATGCATAGAGGCAGATGCCTTCTCATTATACATTATAAATAATTGTCTCTAGTTGTACATTATTTTACACATGCGTAACTATTCCTAATGGTGTACTGCTTTAGTGAAAAGGTGGAAATTATTTGATTTTATTTAACTATAGTTAAATGCATGTTGTAACTTTAGTTTTAAGTTGCTTTGGAAATTAATCAGAATATATTCAGTATCAAAATCATTTTTTTTAATTTATTTAACGTAAAGTATGTTATCACAGAAACACATTTAATTTTTAAGAATTCTCAGGCATGAGTATTGGATATTATTATTTCAAATTTCTATAGGTTATACAAGTAATGTAGTTGTGTAATATTGTACAAACTATAACAATTATTTGGCAAAAAGGATAGTATTTCCTATTATCAAGTTGCTTTCGTGTCGACAATTTCATTAAAAGCAAAAACAACATCTTAATTTTAAGGCTTTGAGCCAACAAATGCCAACCTTTCTTCATACGATGAGAATAGTTATCAGATTTCATATTGAGTTATGGAAGAAAAACTTAATAATTTTGGTGATCAGATTATAAAGTGTCTCTTAGTGAGGCCAAAGGATGAAAATGTCATCTATGCAAATGTAATGCATTTAAAGTGACAAGAGTTGCAGTTATGATGTATTTCGAATTTGGATACACACAACAGAAATGACAGAAAACTGATATATCGTAAGAAAGCATTTATTTAAATAAATAAATAAAGAAATAATGCTATCAACATCTTAACTCTGAAGTGTCTTTTATTATGTAAGAGTAAAATCCAGAAATCCATTGCAAGAAAATTATTTAATGGGAGTTAAATATAGTTAACTAGTTAAATATAAATAAAATTGAATATGTAGATTGAATTTGTTGTATCCTTCATCAGCATTAAAATACTAAAACTTGGTGTTTGCAGCCAAACTGTTCATTAAATTTTTGTTATCAACATAATTATAAATATTTTTTTGCCTTGTATAATAGCAAGATTGTCTTGATGAAATATGTGTACAGAAGCATATATTTGGGGTTGGGGTCTGGTGACAGTCTTAGTTAGCGCCATGCAGACGAAGTATTAGTTTGTTTATGGCATATTTTAAAGCCATATATGTAATGACAAAAATGTAATACCATGTTCCAGGCACCAATTATCTTTTCTAAAGTCAATGATGACAACTGGAAGTAAATTTTAAAAAAAATCAAATTATGGTTTGGTGCTATTTACTGTTGCTACACCACTGCATCTGTGGATAAAATATGTAAGCAGATGTATTTCATGTTTTGCATGTTATGAACATGATTGAATGTTTGCTTGAATAAATGTTGAAAATGGGTCATCCGATATTAAAGTGAGTATTTTTGTGCAAGATATCAAACAGTAATTAGAGTACGTGCCTAATAATAATCTTTTGATTTAGCTATTGAAGGACATTCAGTATTTTATGGAAAATTCATCTTTCTGTACATCGTTTTAGATGGTTCTAATACAAGGTCATGTGAGTGTCATTTGGCAATTGTGTTCAACTTATAATTTTGCAAACGGTTAGATTATCCAAAAGAATAACATATTGTTTATACAAAGGTCCAAATTTTAAAATAGATCAGAATTAATGTTGAATCACTCCCCCAATTTAAAAAATTATTTTATCTTATGTATAGAACCTTTACCTTTGAAAAAAAAAAAATCAGCTCTTTGAAGTTGACTTAAAAATAAGATAACTACTTATTAATCTTATTTATTATCGAAAAATTCAAAGATATATTAAAGTTGAATCACTCCCCAATTAAAAAAATTAATTAATCTTGTTTATAGAACCTTTACCTTTGAAAAAAAAATCAACTCTTTGAAGTTGACTTAAAAGTAAGATATAACTACTTATTAATCTTATTTATTATTGAAAAAGGAAAAATTCAAAGATATATTTCTTCCTTTTTTTTAATAGATTGGTTAACTCAACCAAGAGCCTTTAAGGTTAAGTTGCAGAGCGATATGTTTAACTTGCAAGATTTGACTTGTGTCTCTTTAATTGGGATAAATTATTCATTTAAATGTTTACAATCATGATCTAAATACATAGTTATGCTTCATTTTTAGGTTTTAGAAATGATGCAAGTTTATCTTCAGAGATCTGGAAGGTCTGGTGAAATAGACTTTATTAATACATTTTCAAACAGACTTCATCATCATCAAACTAGAGAAGAGGTAATTTTTTTATTTGAATTATTATTCTTTTGAAATGTTATTAACTACCCTTTTTTTATTGTTTATTAAATACGTGATGTTCTCAATTGTTATTTTAACACATTTGTTTTATCCAGATCAGCATAAATCCCTATTTCGGATATCGAGTGAATTTAAAAGTTTTATCTCCGATTCATAAAGCACTTACAGTTTTGCATTTTTTGGTTATGAAGTATGAGACTGATTTTCATACCCAAACAATATAATGATTCTAAGTTACAGTTCTTTTAAAATTGATTTAGAAGAAACAATGAGTCAGAGGCCAATCCCTTATATCAGCTGTACCTGTTTTGCATTTGTTATCTTTTTTTTTAACTTTTTATAGGTTTGAAAGTATTAAATACTCTCATATGAAATGTTTTTATGGAAAATAAAAATTCATACCTACATAATATCATTGTGTATTTAAATTATAAGATTATTATTATCAACCCATGCTTACCAACTCTTCCAAAGATCAACCATGAAAATATATTTATAAAATACCATATAACGTAAATCCATACACATAAATAGAAACATAATACTAAGAACTAAACTTCAAATCTCTATATCATGAAAAACAAAAGTAATTATGAACAATAAAAGAATTTTGACAAGAATAATAAGTAAAATCTGATTTACAATGAACAATTAATTTAAACCAATGCAAAAAAGGTTATATATTCCCTTTACTGATTAAAACTCATGTGATGCAAGAGCTGATACATCTCTTTTAAGTTCATATAGCATCTATACATTTCCCAAAAAATAGAAATGGAAATCAATATCATTCAAAGAAAGCCAAAAAACAAAGATAAATTCAGAGGTAATCGGGAAAAAAGAAAGAAGGAATCCATTCTAGTCCATTTTTTCAAGGGCTAAGGACTTCATTCGAAATGGATTTAAAACAATAATTGGGAAATTTTTCTGTAAGAAGCTTGCATTACGCCAAATATAGCTTCTCTTAGCCCGAAATTTCCCAACAAAAGACAAAGGAGATCTGTACATCAAAAATCATTATTTTAAAGGAGAGAGGAAAACCAAACACAAACATAAAAACGATAATAAGATTGATTTTAAAATATTAGCCATCTGGCTTTTAAAAGTAGCCGTCATAAAAATAATGCCAGAATGCCCAGAATAGAGAAAAAAATGTCCTCACACTATCACAATCCCACTCTAACTTTCTTTTTAAAAAAGGAATCAATTTTTTTAAAGAAACACTGGTACCATGGCACCATACATGTAAATCCATAAATCACATGTATTATAAAAAATTTTACAAGAAAAAGATTTTCCACTGATTTAGTATATTCCGAAAAATAAAAACCCAATTGCAGTTGGAAAATTATGAGATTAGAAACCTAAGCATCTGTCGTCCCCTATCAATCTTATAAACAGCAAGATGTTTCATTGACCTTGTAAAGTAATTGTGATGCCCGTCTATGGTTTGGAACGTCCAAAATACAAGACCTTGTCTGGGCACTTTTCTAATCAATACCTGAACTTTTGCATGAAACACCTGTATATGAATACCATGACGACTGAACTGAAAAATTAATCCTATCCTTTGGATAATAACTGTACCTTCTTAATATATTCTTTCCTGGTTAAAATATTCTATTCCATGAATTACTACTGAGAAGGATAGACCATAAGAATTCATCTGCCTTCTGAAATAGATGATAAATAACATCTATCATCCAGCTAGTGATAATAGTTATTTCCACAATTTTGAAGATCCAAGGTTTGAACTACAGTTTTCTTTCTTTATTTGCGTGATGGATTTTAGATGTTGATTTCTGAATGCAGAGAATAAATTCTGTTTAAAAAACTGTTTTATGTTTCCTGCTGTAAGTTTAATGAATTTTCGTTTCCAGTTTTAAAATTTATTGCACATACCACCATCTTGCCATTCAAAATTCTAAAATCATTTAATCTGATCTTTATGTCGTTTTAGGTTGATACTGATGTTAAGGATTTATTGTCCAGCCTTTCTCATCTAAATCTCCAAGCAGCTTGATTTGGATATGATGTTCAGTTCCATTCTTTACAAGTTTTTTTGTGAGAATTTTATTATATATTTAAATGTCCAAGGAAAAGCATTTTTTATATTCTTACTATTCATTTATCTTCATTAGTTATTCATAATTTACTTTTTAAAAAACGTTTCTCACCGTGTTAATTATGAACATTATGTTTGTGCAAATTTATTGTTTTTTTTTCCTGAGCAAATACCATTTAGGTAGTAAAATTGAATTTTGTTTTAATTATCAAATTATATATTTGTTTCAAATATTATCATTAGAGAATATTTTTCCTCTATAATCCTTGAGAAATTGCAGACTCTTTTTCTTTGATATTGTCTAGAATTCAATAAGTATTGTTAAAAATTGAATAAGAATCGGCTAGCTTCTGTTGGCAATTGAGACATTTTTTAAGGGGGGGGGGATGAAATGTAAATGAAAATTTGAAGCATAAATTGATTTTAATTAAGCATCAATATGAATAAGCATCGTATTTTTTGCAAAGAAATTTAACATCACAAGTTTGGAGTTTTTTAAGGCATTTTTTGCTAATAATTAAATACCATTCTAATTCTCTGCATAATGTAAATTTTGTCAATAGTATGTTAAAGTCGGTAAACTTATCCTGTGTGTTTGAGTCCAAAATATTTTGCAGTGTTGAAAATTTTTCTTTAAAAAAAACTTATTCAGTATATAAATTATCAAATTTTGGTGTGAGTTTGTTCAGATTACTCAGTAGTATTATATGCTTTGAATAAGGAAGATATTTTATAAAAATTTTGATATAATTTTCTTACATTAACTTTTTCAAAAATCTAATTGCATTTTTATAATGTTGCCAGCAAATATCTCTAAACCTCCCATTATCATATGCTAAATAATCAGCTGTATTTTAAAATTGCTGAATATTAATAACAGACAACATTTGTATATTGTGTATTTGCATTTAGTGTGCACATTAGTATCAATCGTGGTGTAATATGGTATGAGTTAATGTTTTAATTGTTTGTGGCATACTTTTTGTAAGATATTTTTTCTTCTTATTTGTAACATTGCATAATTGCAAATTTCTAATATGTACTGGACATACTGGTACATAGTGCTTTGGATGAATTTCATTACATTTTAAAAGCATGGTAATCTAAAACTACGATTTATTAGACTTTTATTTAGTTGCATCACTTATTTTTATGGCTGGAACTGGATTGATTTTGAATTTTTAAAATTAATGTTACTTCCAAAAATATTTTTGTTCAACATTCTCGTATGTGGTTATTAAATTTCTCTTTCATTAATTTTCTTTTAAAGGTTCTGTACATCATTTTGTTCTACATTTTTAAAATAGCACATCTTCATTTTTGTATTTTTTACCAGTTCTATCTCATCATACCTTTCTTCTTCCCTTTTATAAAGATTCATTGATGAATACAATATTTATTCATTATTTCATATAATATTCATTATTTCATATAATATTCGTTCATAAATACAATATTTATTCATTTATTACTCAAACACTTTGCATTTTATCATTTATAATGTTAAATGACTTAACTCTGTAAAATATTTCCATCTATAATGTATTATTTGTAGATTAAAATTTCTTTTACTTATTTTTTTTTGTCACATTCCCATGTACTGTAGTTATCCGTATATATTCTCTTGTGGGTGAATGACAATTTTTGTGACATCATGAATGCTTATAAATTTTGATATAATGTGATTGTGGGTTTTATGTGTTTGTAAATATTGGTAAGCATTTTTTTTTTTTTTTTCAATTCATTTTATATTTAATTTCAAAGCTGTTGTATTATGCAGATGGTGACTATTTGTAGACAATTCATTATATGTATCTGCAAATGTGAATAATTTTAGTTTTCTTCAGTTATTTCTCCTTTAATAAATATCAGATTGTTGCTGTAATTTGAATGGTGTGTCATTATTTGAAAGTGAATTTTTGAGGACAGATATACTGAATGTTATCTAAAAAAATGCAACTTCCATATTTGTAATTTTCCATAACAAATTACATTATCAGGATAAAGATTGCTTTATAAAAGCCTATCGTTATTGTGTATTTTATCCAATTAAATTAAATACACAATTTTAATTTTTGATATTTTAAATACTCTATTTTGAAAATACTGCGTGGATTATTTGGAATATATTTTGTGAATTCGAACCAAATAGCAAAAATAACCAATCTCTGCTAATTGTAAATTTGTCACAATATTCCTATTTCCTTTTGGCTACAGAGAATTTTTCATTTTGTATGTAGAATGAATTTTATATATCAGTTTATTCATTTTCAATTAAACTAATGAATCAGTATATTGTACAGATTTTACTCCAAAAACTGATGTCTACAAACCATGTGTTTCTTAAAACCAAATTGTTTTTTAACCCAAAAGAAATAATTTAATAAGAGTTTTTTCCCCCCTTTGAATGTGGTAGACTCCCAGTATTAGTAATTCCTAAGCTATCAAAATATTTAGATACTCTGAAAATTTTTCACTTGAAAACATTTTGAATTCCCCCGCCCCCCCCCCCAATAAAAAAGACCATCTCGATGAAACATTTTGAAATATTAATTATCCAGTTAAAATCCAGTATTTTAATTAATATACACATTTAATAAATTCTTTAACCAAGCATGAATTAATTTATCAGAAATTATTATCAAATGAACGAAGTTTCTGGCATTCTTGCCAATTTTACGAGATTTAGCAGATAGTCTAAATTGGCGATTCTGAAGCATAAGCATTTTTTTTTCCGATTCCCATTGAACTTATTATCCATTTATGATAAAACTATAAATAGCAAATAGACCAAAGTAACTTATTTATCTTTTAAAGGTGATATTTCACACTGTAATTTAGATGCTAATTGAAATTAATCTAAAATCAAGAACAGATCATCCACTAGAGCTGCTGAGCGCACCCCATACATTTATTTCGGAAAGTTATTATTTTGTAACATTTTTCCTTACCGATAGTTCATAATGTTATGTGCATACATATTTAAGCCATTTTTTAGCAACATCCTTTAACTACAACTCTACTATCAAGTTGAATGCAAAAGCACAGTCAGGGTGCGTAGCGAGAAATTGCTGTAAAAATTAAGGACTTTTTAAGCACTTTATCCCAAAAAATTAAGCACCTTTGTACATGCACGTATACGTAGGCCCACATATTTTCTAAGTATAGGATGTTTTTTTCTGTTTTATAATACGGCATAGTTTTTATTTAAAAAATTAAATATGTATATTTTTCAGTTTAAAATATGTAATTTTTTAATTTTAACATTTATTCCTGTATTTTCAGAACATCTTCTATTATAAAATAAAGAATGTCTTTTTGGTTTGACAAAAAAATAAAAATGATAATGCAAACTGTCGTTACCCAAAATTAAAACAACTTTTATTCGATTAACAATAAAAATGTGACCTTTTTCAACATTTCTTAAAATTAACAAATTACTAGTTAATTTGCTCCTTTGGGATAACCATTCCAGTACTTCAAGAAGAAAGAGGGAGTATTTCAAGTTGAAGAAAAAGGGAGCGAAAAAAAGTCATTAATAGTTCAGTCAACGAAGGGTTTCGAAAAAACATCAAATCATATAGTTTTGAAATTGATAAACATGTTTATGAGGGGCTCCCGATAAATATACTAAAAGTCCCCGGTCCTGAGGAGCGGGGAATCGCGCCACCATCTTGGATTTCACCCCCTCCCCTTTTTATTTTTTTTCTTGAATATCTCGAAAATTATTTTAGTTCTAAAATTACAATTGATTTAAAGAATTAAAGGGCACAAAATTCCCTACAAATATATGCTTTTATCTTTCTGCTATCTTTAATAGTTTCCGATGTAATGGGTATCCAAGTTTGCTGCCAACTTGGATTTTATCCCTTTTTTTAGTTTTTCTGGAATATCTCAAAAACTGTTAAGACTAGACGAAAAATAAAAGCATGTATTTGTAGAGAATTTTACGATCATTAATTTGTTGTATTACATGTAATTGAATAGTTTTTGAGATATTCATAAAAGACTAAAAAAGGGGGTTGAAATCCAAGATGGGGGCAAACTTTGAGACTCATTATCTCAGAAACTATTAAAGAAAGGAGAACAATAAAAGCATGCATTTGTAGGGAATTTTATGCTCTTTAATTTGTTAAATAAAATATGATTTGAAAATTGAATAGTTTTCCAAATATTCAAGAAAAACTAAAAATGGGGGGGGATGAAATTCAAGATGGCAGTGCAAGCTCTGTCCCCAGGACCGGGAACCTTTAGAATGTTCAGCAGAAGCCTCTCGCGGACATGCGCACCAATTTTCAAAACTATACGGTTTAATGTTTCTTTCAAACCCATAGTTGACTGGACTATCAACAACGACTTTTTACAAATTCATCCGTTTCGAGACCAATTATCTTAAAAATTATTAAAGCTAAAAGAAAAATAAAAGCATGCATTTATAGGGAATTGTACACTCTTTAATTTGTTATATTAATTGTAATTTGAAAAACTGAATAGTTTTCGAGATATTCAAGAAAAACTAAAAAGGGGGATGAAATACAAGATGGCGGAGCGAGCCCTCTCCCCCCCCCCCCCTTCAGGATCGGGGCCTTTTAACGCTCATCAGGAGCCCCTTACGAAAATATGTAACAATTTTTAAAACTATATGATTTAATGTTCTTTCCACTCTCATTTTGAGCCTTCGTTGACTGGACTATAAGCGTTATCTTAACATGTGTCAACACCCCTGGATCTATCACACCCTGGATTCCTTCCCCGAATTCTTCCCTTACATCGGTTTTCATTCTTGATACATCCGATAAACAAAGTCTATAAAAAATGACTATGCTTTCGATTTATCGTATTCAACTTCTGAGGTTTTGAAGGAAGGATGTTTTCATTTCTTGGGAAAATTAAGGACTTTTTAAGCACCTGTTTTCAAAAGTAAGCACTTTTAAGGTGCTTAAAAATGGTTTTCAAATTTAAGCACTTTTCATGACGCTACGCACCCTGACAGTTGAGACAACACTGCATAACTTGAAATTGTGCTATCTACTTAGTATGCATAGCAAATTTGCTTAACAGGGTTCTTACTGATTTTTTAAATTAAAAATCGAGGAGTTTTCAAGGAGTATTTTCAAAATTTTCAAGGAGTCAATATTTACGCATGAAAAAGGGTTCCCTTTTTAAAGTACAAAAAAATTATATTAGAGTATTTAAAACATTGCTAATGACTCAAATGCGGTTATATTTATTTCTTTCGTAAGTTTTTACTAAACTGCTTTATCCAAAAATGCCATGTTAAATCTATTAATATGAAAGTAGAGTGGTGCTGCTTAGACATCTTATGTAGTAGTGCAAAGTTATCCAGTATTTAAAATATAGAGGTGCAAATAGAGCCATGGATTTAGATATTAGAAACTGTTTTTTGGCATTTTCATTGCTTATAAAATAGTATATGAAGAAAATAAAATTAACAAAATTTCTCGATTATTAAAAGTAATTTAGCTAAAATTGATTAATAGTATCTATTTTCCTTCAACTCCACCATCACAATATATCCTTTACAACAAACCATACGTTACAATTTAAAGAAATACATTTAATTTTTCGAAATAATCCAATAGAAATAACATTCTCAATTTGCACCATTCTATTGTTTTGGTTATTACTGATTGGCACTTAAAACCAATTATTAAATTTTGTATACTGCTAGGAGATGAACATCAAATCATGGAAAGAGCAACGCAAAATACTGGGCAATTGATACGGCGGCGATTTAGAATCCTTTTTATCGGTGAAACGTTGTACACATTTAACAAAAGAAATGTTAAAAATTGAAAATCAAGGAGTTTCCGTAGTGCTTGAAAATGAAAATTTTCAAGGAGCGTACGAACTCTGCTTAATTTAGGGGGAAATGCATCCTTGAAGCAGTGACAATCGTAAGGAAAATCACATTGGCACTTACGTATTAACGCCACCAAGGCTACAGATTTGGCGGTTTTTAAGTGCCGCCAAATTTGGCAGGTTTTGTACTTACGTATTAACGCCAATTTGGCAGTTTTTGTACTTACATATTAACACCAATTTGGCGGTTTTTGTAAACAAGATTGCTCTTTATTGGCGCATTACCGCCAATCTGTAGCCTCGGTGGCATTAATATGTAAGTACCGCACTTTTTCATTTTCCCCAGGCTTTCTTTGATTAATCACTTAACAGTTTTGTCCAAACGCCACTTGGGCAGGTAACTTTTTCCAAGCCTCTATATTGATTTCCCCATCTATTTTACTTTCTTTACTTTGCAATATTTCTGGTAAATGGCTCTAGCAGTCTAATTAATGTTGGATAGAAAAACAAGTTTAAACCAGTATTTAGGCTAGGTAAAGCAATTTTGGGCACTTTTTTCTCCTGCAATTTAAAATGATCAAAATTAATAAAATCATTACTTGTAACTGTTTTGACTGCCGATTTGAATTTATAAAATCAATTTGAATAAAAAATTGTTTATGAAAATGTGCTTATTTTTGGACACAATATGGCAGAAAAATAAACTTATGTGGTTAATTCTGCTTTCTTGTTTGGCTAACATGCCAAGCATCAGTAGTTTTGTCAATAAACTTGCTGAAATATTTTTAAAAAAAATAACTAAATTGAACATCAAAAGCTTATTTGAATATGTGGGGGAAAAAATGAACAAACACGAAATGATAAAAGTTCAAGGCACTTTTTTTAGAGGGGTATTTCAAACTTCCAGAAAAATCTTCTGTAGCACTGATAGGGTTTTTTTTACTTTCTCGTATACAAAGAGAAGGTACTGTAATCGTCAAAAAATTCGAACTCGAGATTTTGACGAATCTCCACGTTTTAGACCTCCCCCGAGTCCAAAAAACACAATTTTGGAATTATGTCTGTCTGTGAACACGATAACTTTTAGAGATATGGGGATGAAATTTGGTATGTGAACTTTTCAAATAATATTCAGGTTTCCCTCAAATTTTGGACAAAATTCATCAACGGGAAGTCTGTCTGAAGTCATGCGAACACTACAACGCAAAAACTTGAATAACTAGACGGATAAAATTTAGTACACAGTTTTATCGTCATGAATGTAGGTCCGTATACAATTTTGGGCCAAATCCGTCAAAAGGTTGACTGTCTGTCGACCTGTATAATCACATACTTGTAAAAATTATATCTCCTCGACTCTTTGGCTTAGATAAATAAAAATTGGAATGATGGTAGCTAACATTAATTATAGATCTGAGCCCAAATTTCGTTTCATTTGGTTAAGAAAAAGGCATTCAAATTGCATAATTAATTTTTCTAATCCGATTCTCCATATGTATGTGTAGCAATCTCTGTGCACGTGCATGGATTATGTCACTTTTCCCTTGTTTTACTTGCATAGTGGAAGCAATCTCTGCGCATGTGCAAGCTATTCTGCGGTAACGGAACGAGGTCATTTGCTCCATTTCTCCTCCGCACGCTGAGCTTGCATTGCTAGAGTTTGATAAAAAAATAAATATTGCTAAGTTTTAATACATTTGCATCTCTTGGAATATGATTCTTCACCTAAATATTTTACCATCACTATAATCTACAATGAAAAGCCTTCTGATAGTCATTGCATTCTGGGTTACAGTTGGTTCGAATTTATCCACGCAGGGGGAAGGGAAATGACAAATGTTTGAGAAGTATACGAGAAAGTTTAGAGGAGGCCACTCCCGCTGGTTTAATTAGTCACCAATGTATAAAAGAAATTTCTTTTCTTTCAGGACTTGCCATACATTCCATTTTTGAAGCTTAGCTCATTTTGTTCTAATTTATTTTCTTTTAGAAGAAAAAATGCATTTTATCAGCATAAATTTTTATTCAATGTTGTGCAAGATCCGATGTAATCCATCTTTTTATCCTTGGCACATTTTGTCTAACCCTATTGTGGAGCATATGTGGGAACCCTGATAAATTATGGAATTTACTAGCAACAGCTTATTGGAAGTGATTAATCATAAATGCATCAGAAGGGGAAAAGTTGATTTTTTTGATAAACCAATAAATTAGCAATTGATACTCTTATCCTCTTCAAGTGTATTGTGATCTTTCACATGTCATTGATTAATAAATAGTGTATTTTGATTTTTATTCATGGGCAATTTATATGAAATAAATCAAGCTGGAGAATATTATCCCTCTTGGAAAATAAGCAATGTTTTGAGAACAAAATATCTTGGCCAAATGTGTAATAATAGATAGTTATCAATAATAATAAAACAAATACTTCTATAAGTGCAATTTTTTTACTAAATTGAAATATAATCACTTTAAACTTGGGTATCTTTAGTACTTCTAAAAATAATAAACATATCAAAACATCCTTAAATCAACCATATGCTGAATTTCTCTGAAATATATGCTTTTTTTTGTGTGCATTAAGATTTAAACAGTTTAAAGATAGGATCCAAAGAATTCAGAATGCATACAGTTTCATTCTTCTGGAATAAATTTATTAATTCTGAGATGTTTAATCATGGTTATTGTATTAATTAGAATCAAACGACAGATTAATCAAGGAAATCAGCAGAGTATGTACAGTAAACTGACCATTTACAGAAATGAATAAGTAAAATACTTCATTTCTTCAAAAACTGGTAGCCATGTGAAAGGATATGTAGAGTCAAAAAAGAGCTCAGGAATATTAACATTTAATGTACACAAATTAAAACAGAAGAAAAAACAGTTCATAGAAAAATTATTTAATTCTGTAGAGCATTTTTCTTTGCATTCGATGTTGCAATTCTCCTCTTCTGATCATCAAATACAGAACTTTGTAAATTGCTCGTTCAGGATATTTCTAAATAAAGGAAAAACTAGTGAGAACATGAGTAATGTATATAAAGAGAGATAGAAACAGGTTTAGAAATGCACACTCGTTCATCAATAATTTAAAATCTAGTAGATACTCTATACCGGTTTTATGTTACTGAGGAAAATAAATAAAATTTTTATGCTGACTCTTATTCAAAAATATGTTATCTTAATATATTCTCAACATTAGTGCCATTGCAGTATTAATGTAAAGCTGAAACTGATCAAAAGGATAAAACATTTTTTTAAAAAATAATTTATTGAGGAGCAGATTTACCTTATGAATTCAATGTAAATTATATAACTTTTACTGCTATTAAAAAACAATTTTGTGCCATTTCACTGGTCTTGTTTTGAGACATTTTTGTACATCAGAATAAAAATCATATTAACTAATGTACTTGTGAATAAAAAATCAAAATAAACTTGTAAATGAAGAAAAAAGCAAATCCATAGAGTACCTGCTTAAGAAAATCTTGAACAATACTGAATTCAGAGACTTGAGAGCCAATGGCGAATCGCTTTTTCAGCTGCTTTTCGATCCTCAATAAGGTTTGGTGCTCTTCCTCAGTGGTGAATCCCTCTGCTCCAGCTAAGTCACCAGAATGGGCAGCATCCAAAGTAGATACTTGGAAGAGACGATTGCCTCTTTCGGCTCACCAGAATGGGCAGCATCCAAAGTAGATACTTGGAAGAGACGCATCGCCTCGTCCACATGTCTTTCAGTAGCAAAAGGTTGGAGCTCCATTTTAGCCAGTGATTCAGATATTCGAATGATGGCTTCTAGTTGTCTGTGAAAGGAATAAGAGGATGAAATATTAAAGGAAATCAATATGAAATTTATAATGAAAATTAAGCAAAACTACAAGGCATACTGTAGTGTGATGCCCTCGATGGATCACAAAAGAAAGCTAACTGCCTCTCTCATCACAGTATAAGATTCTCGGTAAAACAAGTACAAGTGAAATAATTTAACAAGAGATATTCAACTTTGCATTAAACAGAATGGTGCAAAAATGAAGCAACTTTCAATAAAATACAAAAGAAAGATATTTAATAACAAAAAAGAAAATACAGAAGAAGTAAACAATAGTGATAACAATATACCTTTTGCGTACAACGAACTACTCACCTCACTGTAATAGGAATATTGGATTTCTTTTCCATTCCTTGGTGTTCCTTGTTGGTGTTCCGCATGTAGAGGTAATAATTCTTCAGCTTTTCAGCTGCTTCATTAGATAACCTTGGACCACATCGACTAAATAAAAAAATTAACAAATAAAGAAAGACTTATAACTAAATCTGCTTATTCAAAAACATTTACATACTTTGAATAATATTCAAGTAATATGACTTTTTTAGATACTATATTAATAAGTTAAGTTTAGAGCCCCAAATTACTTCAAATCTATTTTTAGAGAAAAAAATTTATTTCATTAAATACAGAATGATTGACATTTTAATTTCTACCAAATATATAGTAAAGAATTTAGATTTATTACATTAACTAATATTCCCTTTTTAACCAACCAGGAAGCTTTTCTATTCAGATCTTATAATTTTGAAGTATGATGAAATAGTATGGATAATTTAAACAGGCATTCCACAAGTATGAAGATATTTTATCCAATATAAATTTAATATTATAGATATAAATTTAGTCTTGAATCTATGATTCTCCAATCCTAAAAGCAAAACTTTTCCCACCAGGCCACCATCGACGCAAAGCAATTACTAATATAATAGCCCAGATTTGTCTCTCACTGATCAGGTAATGCTCCGACATCACCAACAATAAAATTCAAGCCACAGCACTGCGAGACGTTAAACAGCATTATTTCATTATTAGTGCACCTAAATTTCAGTAATTTTAAAAAAGTAATTGTCGTTCTAAATTCAAATTTAATAGCTCTAAAATAGTGGAATAAAATTTGCTACCGATTGATATAAAATTTATCTTGCTATGATGAACAGTTCCCAAGAAAAATTAAATTATATTAATCATATATTTCAAATTAATTTCCATTTTTTAATAGAAAGTAGTTAATCACGTCAGTGGTATATCATGCACGTGATATAGTTTGGACGCCACAATGCATCTGATTATTTATTGCAATCGTGATGATATTATTTGATAATATTTTTTGGCAATGTTTGACAAGTAGAGAAATGCTTTGTTTTGGTTAGACATCTGAAGTACAAGGAAAATTGTTTAACAAAAAAAAAAAAATACTTCACACGGATTAAAGAAATATGTAAATAAAAAAAAAAAACCTGCATAAAATATGTTTATTTTATTTGTTTTCAATGAATGCTAAACATTTCTCTCGCATATATATCTATTTAAACATGTCAAATTTGGTAGAAAATCTCTCGAACGAAGAGGCAATTTGCACCGGACATACCACGACAAGTGATTTTCTAGTTGATAAATAAAGAGAAGTGTTACTGCACTTACGCCCTACAGTAGGCAATATATTTCTTCAGGGTACTCAGGCTGAGTTCACCTTCAGCTTCTTCAGTTGTTTGTAAAGCATTTACATGTAATGCCATTACATGTTTGGCTAAAGTCTAAAGGAAAAAAATATTTTACAATCAAATAATTGTACCAATTCCATTTTAATACAACTATAAAATAAAAGATTTGCTACTTTACACACATACAAACCAATAACTTGGAATAAATTCACAAATTCTAAATATTTAATGTCATTTTTTCCTTCTTTCCTTCAGAAATCATTTACGATTGGTATTGGGGGGTATTCAAAATGGCATACAATTTATACAAATTTTTAAAATGTGTTTGATTTAGAAAATATTTAATTAAAAGCACACTATTCTTTGAAATTTACTTCACATTTTCAATCTCTTCTGCAATAAATTGTTCCAATTGAACTATTTCAAGATGCTGCAAAACAACTGAAAATTTTTATTTGATACTGAGTTTTTAAAAAAGTACATTTACTTTTGTGTTTATTTTTCAGCTCAATATAAAGAAAGGTAAAATCGTTCTCAACACCAAAATGTGCAACACAAAATAATTAGAAGATAGAAGTTCCTTATGAAGTGTCACATAAACTGTGCAGAGTACAAAAGCTTTCATTAACTACAACAAAACTCAATTTTTCACTTTCATCTAACCAATTCATTTCATCACCAACATACCATTATTTTAATGAGGAATACGTGATGAAAATATCAATAGTCAACAGTGAAAGAATATATATTAAGTAAAGGCTATAACCTAATGCTTCAGTTTTTTTAGAATATTAAGCAAGTAATCAGAATAATTTTAACAAAAAAAAATTATGGCATTTCTCACAAAAAAAAATTCCTTTAACAGACAGTTAAGATACTTTAAAAAAATAAGTTGCAAAATTTTCAATACAAAAATTTCACAGTTCAGAACTTGTCAATCAATTTGAACAAAAGCACTATGGAATTGCATTTTCAAAATATCTCCATGAAATAGCCTTCTCTCATTAATGACAGCAATTATATAAAAATGTTGTTCTTAACTGTCTACCCTATCAGGAACTGTCACAACATATCAAAACTAACATTTTCTAAAAGAAAAAAACTCACATTATCTTTCTTTTCATCATGCTCATCTTTAACAATAAAGATCATATCAAATCGTGACAAAATGGTTGGCATGAAATCAATATTTTGTTCTGCTTTGCTTTCATCCCATCTTCCAAACACACTGTTGGCAGCAGCAAATACAGAACAACGGGAATTGAGGGTAGTTGTAATCCCTGCCTGTAAACATCAAAAAATTTATCACAATTGGGATGACGAAAAACTTCAGAAACTATGTAATCTTTCTAAAAACTGTTATTTAAAAAATGGTTTATTGCACATGGCAATACTTTAGATAAATTATGAATAATAAATACACAATACCGTATAAAATAAATGCTAGAAATATATAAACTTGATACTACCAAAACAGGATATATACAAATAACAGGAAAAAATACATGACATAAAAACAATTTTCAACACTTTGATTTTTCTAACCATTTTAAACAACTCTAAAGTGTCTTTTGTTTATCTTTGCAATGGAAGTTTATTATATTCTTCCTATAAGAACTGAATTGAACATCTAGACTATCTTTAATCTTTCTTTTATTAACACTTCAGAACTGGCAACATTAACATTATTATTATCGAATCTATCGAGCTATCAATATGGCGATGCTATCAAATCTTCTGCGTCATCTTGTAAATATGTATATATATCAGCTAAAGTGTTATGAATGTGCATGCTAAATGTAAATTAAATAAGTTTTTATAAAGTTCCGCCCACTCATTCATCCAAAATACGCGACCTGCCACCTCAAAATCACAACAAAGTTCCTTGCAAAATGCAAAACACAAATCTTTATTCTTAACACTAAACCTATTGACATTTTATATATACCTATTTCTACCGATGGCGGTCAAATGACCTGTTAGGAAACTTGATCTTAAATCGAGGTCCGAACTTTTTCGAACCCAGACATTTTGTTAGGTTGGTTCTCACTACTTCTAACCACCAAGCATTTGCAACAGCATCGATTAGCTTTCAGGATTATGTAAATAAGGTATCGCTATAAAAGCAAGCAAGCAATGCATCTCGGCGATAAATCACCTACCTGCTTAGCGTCTCTCTTCCGTTTTTTCTCAGGCTAACTAGCTGGATGGCTGACTTTAAATAGCTGGATGGCTGACTGATGACTTTCTTAGGATTTTTCATATCTTAGCTATACGCTACGAGTATAATACTAGGTATTTACTTTTAGGCAGACGTCCAAATTTAATAGGATTGGATTCGGAGTAAGTTGAATGTTGCAAATGCTTAACTTTGAATATTGATCTGTTAAAAGATTTTAATATATCAGCCTAGTCATTGACGACTACTATTTGAACTTTTGAGATAAGCTTGAATTTTAATATCATGGTTATGAGCCAGTATCATGTTTGTACTATGTATCTCAATTTAGCCTTTATCCCAGTTTGTAGCCAGCAGTTAGCCAGATAACACTTGTCAAAGATGAGCACCAAAACTTTATTAAAATGAATGAATTTATGCAAGCCCCATAAGCTGAATAATAAATAATTTATGCCTTCACGCTGTGGGCGACATTAAGAGTCGTCTTAATGAAAAAAGTCTTTGGAGAATTGCGATCTAAGTCTCTCCCCGATGGCATGCTTTCGAAGAATTACAACTTGATTTGGGAAGAATAAAAGCCTACGCAACCATCTGCAGAGTATTGAAGAAAAGAATACAGAATCCTAATCTCCGAGGTAGATGATAGTCCCAAGCCTGGAAGATCTTACAGAAGCATTTCCGACCGAACTCGCAGCGCAGAGTAATATCTCACCCGATGAGTTCTTCACCGTGCAAGATATCGGAGAAGATGAAGATAATATTGGTCTGTTGCAGGTTAAAGAAGATCATTATGCGACTTAAAAGATGCCGGCAAACCTATAGCGGATTGGTATCAAGCGTTCCAGTTGATAAGATATCTCCCGACTGGAACTATCAGGTATGATTCAAATAATTTTGTCGATGGTCTGAGTGAAAGTTTATAAATGTGGTAAATGAATTAATTGCCGAAGGCAAGGCTTAAACAAAGTAGAAGTGACTTGGAAGTAGTGGCACGGTGCTAATGGGAATAGTACTAAAGAGGGAAGTAAGGATTAGCGATTTACGAACAAATCTCTCTTTCAAAGGCTCATTGTAAATATAAAAATAAGCCGAATAGAGGCTGAAATTTAAATGTAGAATCTAGTTTTTATAACTGAAGCATGTTTTAATGAAACCACTTGATAAATAACTCTTGGGTGTTTGACACTAGCTAGCAATCATTTTTTGTGAAATAAATATTTATTTCATGAATTCCAACCTTTGAATAATAACACTAATATGTCTGTTGCTATTGATGGAGTTAACTACAGCCAAATAGAATAGGAACTGTTAAATTACTCACTTTAGGGGTGAAGAAATAGTTAATTTAAGAATGTAATATACTTCATAAATTAAAGAGCGCAGGGCCCTCTATTTATTAAAAGGTGGAGCTTCTTTTATAGGAGAAAAGGTAAAATTGATGTATTTTTCTAATGATGGTAGAAAATTATTTTCAGCTAGAAAACGGATTATATGTGTATCCTTCTTATCTCAAAAGCGAAAGGTAATCAGTACTAAATGCATCTAATAAGAATAATTTGCAGAGGACTGGCATGCATGTAATTTTGTCACATTAATATAGATTACATTATTAATACAAAATAAAAAATGAAAGTGTTAAGGTTTACCAATTTTTTATGGCTGCTTAAAAGTAGCGAAAATTTGTAAACTTACAAAATAAACTTTAAGTATTTAAACCGACAAACCGTCATCAACAAACCTCTACGAAAGAATTGTACATAGATGACTTTGGCTTCTCCTGTCTTTAAGAGTCACTTAAGTACTTTTATCCATTACAATGACTATTCGAAAAATATTGTTTATCCCACATAAGCAAAATGAGATCTCCAAGCATTTCAAACCTAAACCATTCGCTCTTTATTAAAACAATATCTCACCAGCAATTTTGCTTCAACCACCTCGTAGAGCCATTGCTCATCCATCCTGCTTTCCAGCACTGAAATTATGCAGTAAACCAATATTAAACTCTAACCCTTCAGTACGCTGCCTTACCGCAAACTTCCCAGCCTTCTATGACTACAGTGAGGAAGCTAAAAGGGTGTTATGGTAGGTTATACTAGTAGTTGCAATTTGGTTACCAGCTGAAAGAAAATCATTGAAATATATATTTTTTGATAATGGTTTTAACAGTGGAAGAGCACAGACCCCTAATAGTTCCAAATTTTATATCATAGAAGTCCATTCTGATTTGGAGAAATCTCTGTAATCCCGATTGCAGGAGAAATCACTAGAAGATGTAGAAGTAAAATCTGAATTTTCAGGTGATCCCAGCAGTGAACCCCACATTCCAAATGAGACCTCTTAAAGGGTTGGAGTGAGCTGTTTCCCGTGAGATGAGTCAAGAACATTATATATTATAGGAATTGAAGGCGGAACACTGGTTTCCAGTCACATAATGATGTTAAGGCGTATTGTGAATTAAATGAATAGAGCTACAACAGAGGGAATGTTTAATTTTAGTGGAAGGATCCTTATTCAGGAGATGTTAAATATAACGAAAAATTCAATACTAATATTTGACAAGATATCAAGTCCTTTTCATTATAGCAATCTTTAAACCCCTGGCTGAATATGGTGAAGAAATGGACACTATGACTGATAGAAGTCAGGTTTTGT
>BGPR01015044.1:180-37661 GCA_013235015.1 Araneus ventricosus
TTTCAGTCTTTTTCATCAGACTGTATTGTTTTTCTTTTCACTCTTCTATAAATTTCAATTTAATTCTCTGGGCGCCCAATTACTTTGAACTTATAGCTTTCAGATTTAAAAAAGTTGCTTTTAAAGTGAATGAACCAAACTTATTTAATTCAATCAAGACTCTAAAATCTTAAGAATACTTTATCCATGGGTGTTTGAGGAAATATATATATATAAATATGAATTATCTTGCTTTAAACTGGACATGGAAAACGGAAAAGGCCGTCTCCGACGCTAGAAGGGTTTAAGAGGAGAATTTCCAAGGCTTAATTACTTTTGCATGTGTTGAACTTCAGAAAGAATAGTTTAATCAAATGAGATTCCTTGATTTATCTAAGAAATTCAAGGAATCTCACTTTCATTCTTCTGTAAATTTCAAATTAAGAGGACAATTACCAAGGTTTAATTTCTGATGATTAACACTTCCAATTAAAAGTTCACATAAAGAAAATCTTTACGCTTTGAGATTACAATAACAAATTAAGTGGATCTTTGAGCCAGAAAACTAATTTATATATATATACGACGCAAAACAAGTGTTTGTTAATTGACAAACATTCATTGAATAAAAGCAATCAATACCTGAATTCAAACGCTTATGGGAATAGAATCAAGATATATCTTCAACTTTTAAAGATATCCGTCGTTTGGAAAGATTCAATATTTAATTGTTATGTTGGTAATTCTTCAGTGGAATTATCTAGAAACCATTAACGTAATTATTACTTGATTCGTTTTGCATCAGGTAATTTTTTATGCTTCTAAGTCTTATGGGGCTAAGAAACACTTGCTGGCATAAGCATTTTATTCAACTGATAAGACAAGTTTTATCACTTTCTCTAAAAGGTCTGCTCTCACAACTTTGAAAGTAGACCTTTTAATGACATTTCTGCACTGTCTGAGACGATCGATCCTGTTAAGTCTGTCTTCATCAAACAGAAAACTTTCTTTTTCACTTTCCTTCAGACATCGAAATTAGATGGAAAATCACTAAAGCGTAATTTCTTTTACATGTGTTAAGAATGAACACTCGAAACAAATGAGAATCTTTGATTTATCCAAGAGACGAGACAGACTCCTTAATGCATTGGCACAATTCTGATGGTAGTAATTATCAATGCTAATTAAGCGTTCTCATAAAGAAGAACTTAACAACAATTAAAACGATCTTTGAGCTAGAAAACTCATTTATACATTCGTTTCAAAGCAAGTGTTTGTTGTTAGACATCCATTCATTGAGTGAAAACAATCAATATCTAAATTCAAACTATTATGGGAATTGAATCTAAAATCACATTATAAAGATAGTCGTCGTTTCTAATGATTAAATATTTTACTATTATTGCAGTAAGGTTTTAGTAGAATAATCGAGATATGATTAACACGGTTGTCATTTGATTTGTCTTACTTTGGAGAAATACTTGAGTCTTATTCGGTCAAGAATGACTGGTATAAACACTTTTTTCAGATCATAAAGTAAAGGGTATAATTATCGTTCTTTGAAAAGAGATCATTTAATAATACTAATGTAATTACCGAGACAATAGTTTTTTTTCAGACTCTCTAGATCAGGCTGCAATTTTTTTTTCAGTCTGTCTTGATCAGTTGGCAATGTTTTTTCAGTCTACCTTGATCAGATAGCAATTTTTTTTGCAGTCTGCATTCATCAGGCAGCAATTTTTTTTCAGTCTGTCTTGATCAGATAGCAATTTTTTGCAGTCTGCATTCATCAGGCAGCAATTTTTATTCAGTCTGTCTTGATAAGGCAGCAATTTTCTTCTGCAAACACCAAATAATGGTAATAATGGAATCACTAAGGTGTAATTTCTTCTGCAGGTGTTTAGGAATAACACTTCGATCAAATGAGAATCCACGATTTATCTAAGAAGCGATATAAACACATTAACGCATTGGCACAATTCTGATGGGAGCAATTAACAATTCTAATTATGGTTTCGTATACAGAAAAACTTAAACACAACGATTCATGTGATCTTTGATCCAGAAAATTAATTTATATTGGATATAAAGCAAGTGTTTGTTATTAGACGTCCATTCAGTAAGCCTAATCAATGCCTGAATTCAAACTCATACGGGGATCGAATGAAAAAATACCATGAATTTTTAAAGATCCAGGTCGTTTGGAAAGATTAAATATTTAATTGTTATTGCAATAATTTTTCAGTGGAATAATCAAGAAAAAATTAACCTAATTGCTAATTAATGCATCTTACATTGGAGAAATATTTTCTTTTTCGAAAACACAGAGCTGTTATTGATGGATTCTATTTTAATATTGTAGATAGAATTTTACTTCTTACCAGTATAACCGGACTGGTGGTGTTATACTCATACATATTGAATATTTTTAGGATTTAAAATAATAATTTATCATTAACTGTTTCCAACTGGGCAGTGCATATACTGTTGACATTTCACTTTTGATTTGTCATCTTTTAAACTCTTAGCATTTTCTGTTGATTTTTTTATCTTTCTATTTCAATTTATTCATTTTAGTCATGTTGAAATTCAAAATTATACTTTTTTAATATCTGTTTTTCAAATTATGCTATTTAAAAATTAAGTTTGTATTTTATTTATTTATTTATTTCTGGCTTTTAACAAAGCTTTGCGCTTACCTATCCAACCGACAGGTAGCCGCCCGGCTCCTAGTTCGGGGGTATGCATGTTAATAAAAACAAAGTGCATATACTGTGGTGACAAAAAATAATTATTTCACCTAGAAATGTGCATTAATTACTTGATAATACGCCAGAATTTGAAGGAATTTCTAAGTGTTGGATGAGCTTTAACTTTCTTTAAGACATGAAGTAATAAAATTTGTTTGAATAAAAACATATTATTCATAAATCATTATTAAATTCTGACACTTTCCATCAGCACGAACTGAAAATTTCCTGGATGTTCTACCTCAGACCTTAATATATATTTCAACCCCAACGATGTCTCACGGTTTGAAATAATGGCTATGACTCTATGTTATGCAATCGAACATTCTCGATTACCATTGATAAAAATTCTCTAAAAATTATATAAAATTAACCTTTCTATCAACAATTTGCAATGCATGTTTGTTTCTGTACACATAATTTTTTGGCTTCAATTATTATAAGAAAGTAGGATTTTCACCTAGCTTTAAAAGTTCCGTGCTATTTTTTTCCTTTATTTTCTTGAACAAAACAAACGAAAATGTATATTATATTCTGAAAATGTATGTTATAGAACAAACCTAATAACTGAAAATATATATTATATTTTCTTTCGACTTGAATTTCAATATTCTGCTGACAAATAAATATGATAGTTAAAAAATCTGTATACGCTCGAATCTTAAAAGCTAGACATATTATAGACAGAATACTATTGGCAATGTTTTTTCATACGAACTTTTTCTTCACCCTTGTGACTCTTCACCAAAGAGTTCTATGTCGACACTGCTTATCCTGTATCGATTTCGCCATACACCAGGAAAATAATTTTAAAAAATTTGAAAATACCTCTAAAAAAACCAACAAAAAGCAACATGTACTTTTGATGCTAAAGCTCTGAAATGAAAATGGAAGCTCCTTAATAACCCTATACTCAGATTTAAATAGCATTTGTCCATATTCATAAGCAATTCCACTTTTGTCCTTAGTACGTGTCTGAGCACGAAATAAAAGCATTTGGCCATAATGTTAGAAGCTGCTTCTGGAATTAGAAATGCCTTGTTCAATATGCGTCCTGTGCTCTTCTCTTAATACTTCCTTCTAGAATGATAATACCTTTTTGGGGCGAACAAAAGGATCTTCAGACTAAGAACTGGAATATAGATCGCCGCAGTTGGAATAATACTTTCCATTCCACTCTTCTATTATTTTCTTGAATAAAGTATAATTCCAAAGTTTTTTTTGTTCCCTTAAAGAATTATTTCTGAGGTATAGACAATGCATAGTTTGCTTTTTCAGTTAATTAAAAACATGTGATAAATGGATGTGGGGAATTAATTTAAATGAAATTTTAAATAATGAGACGAGTAATAAGCATCGTAATTTATAACTTTACGTAGGAATTTAACCAAGGTTCACAATAAACTGATGTACATAAATATCAATAAATACGAACTGATACATACTTATATGTACTGAAACGTACATAAATATAATAAGGCGTGATGGAGTTGACTAATAAGATTGATATGCATATTGTAAGAACTCTGGGGTTATACCTTTTCTTCTACGACATATAACATTAATACAAAGTGATAGACGTCAAAGATTAAATCATTTCATGCATCTCATAATTATCAGAAATAACTCTTGCTTCGTTCTCTTTTCGCATAAGAGGTCTCATATATTAAAGTCCCAAAAAACGAGAAAAATTTATATAAGGTGATTGCATTATTTTTACTATGCTTCTTTCGATTAATACTTATTGGATGTACTTCTGAATCTAAGAAGGTTTTACGTCATACTTTTCGAAGGACTTTGAACCATAATGGATTCAACCAGATCCGCACGTCTAGCTGATTTTTGGTATAATTAGGCCTCGAAACCGCGACTTTACTATGCAAAAGTCGATGTTTTGCCATAATTGCATTACTTTTCTATTATTTCGAAACTTCTTGAGATTTTGCCGGGTTAAATTGCTCATGCAAGGTCCGAGAAATGGAATAATTTATACAATAGCAACTCTAGGAATTTGCTGGACGTCGCCAGGAACAGCATAATACGATGTTTCTCGTTGTCATGCCAAAAAAAGCAGGACACCCGAAATTGCTTATATAGCGTTCAATTATCAACCTCACACCGATTTTCAGATTATCAATTTCTGGAATATTGTAAGCTAGCATACCATGATAGAGAGAACCCTGCTTCAATTATGTGCCAAATTGCGCCACTTTTGAACTATGAAATCAGAAAAAAAATCTTTTTAAATGCAATCTGATCAACCAATTAATATATAATAATTTTAATCGTTTGAGGTATTATTATATAATTAAGTGAAAATTCATTCAAGCTGTTTCATGAGAAGCATCCTGTACTCTGAAGGGCATTACGGAGGTCTATGGAAGGTCAATCGCCATCTAGTTGTACTCGGAAGGGCATTATGGAAGGACAATAGGCATCTAGTTGTACTCGGAAGGGCATTATGGAAGGACAATAGCCATCTAGTTGTACTCGGAAGGGCATTATGGAAGTCTATGGAAGGACAATAGCCATCTAGTTGTACTCGAAGGAGCATTATGGAAGTCTATGGAAGGACAATCGACATCTAGTTTGGTTTTAAATTTATAAACTGGTCCTGTCACATCTTCGTATTACACCCGTGTATTTTTCTTAACTGCTATTATTCTTCAAAAAGTTTCACTTGCGAAATTCTTTTTTCAGTAGTTAATATTTTAAACCTAACATTAGACTTCATTGTTAATCGCAGCTATTTTTTATCCGCAGTCTCACATTTCAAAAGTCGAATGGAAGAAAATCCCTGAACATTTTATAAGATCTATTACGCGTTCAGACTTCGCTTACTTGCTTTAAATGCTTTCTCTAAACATATAGTGAAAAGTTAATATATTCATATTATAACTCAAATGTGTATAAATTGAAACAGATTTATTCTGCTTTTAAGGAAGGTTTTTCCACCAAAAAACTCAATTTATTTTGAATTTAATAAGTGTTGGTAGATTTTTACCTTACTTTTACAGATTTGGCTCTTCATACATTAAAATTCTATCATCACTATCGAAAAGGACATTTTCCACAATCCATTTTTCATTTATACAGTGATGACTTTTTCCATATATGCATTGATGGACATTTTCCATATGCATAATTTTCACTAATAGACATTTTCCATGTACATGATGCAGAAAAGATCTAAATCAAAGAATTAATCTAAAAAAATTAAAACTTTCGTTAGAAATAAGTTTAAAAACTTTGCAATAATTTAAATTATTCCCTTTTTCTAAAATAAATCAAACTTCTTCCTTGTATTCACCTGTTATGTCGTTTTCATAGACAGACTAATCGTTCTTTTCGCTAAAATCAATTAATGCATGAGGATGATAGAATATTAATCCTGCTTGAAAAGACCTTTACTGAAAATCAAGAAACCCTACCGAGACAAATATTTCTACGAATTTCTTTAAACGCGTAATTACGTTAATTAATTTTTGGGCAATCTAAAAAGATGTCTCCTTGTCTTGCACTGTTAGGAAGACCACCAGTAAAAATAGTACCGTGCAATTTAAATTGGGCTTTCAGACACCTTAAGACCAACCAGTATCTACTTACCAATGGCTTTGCCTTTTCTACTCTAACAAGCATATGCTTAGTGGGGGGAAGGGAAGAATTGCTGAGAAAAGTTGGGCGATGGAGTTCAAAAGGTTTAATCTTTGTCAGTAATCTTTAATTATACTTTGCTGAAACGTTGGTCTTTCAAACTACAAAGCAGCGTGGCATTCGAAAATTAGATCATTATTTAGTTTTAATTAAAACTCAGCAACCTTCGCTTAAAACTTCTTAATTAGCACTTAATCACTGGCTCGACCGAAGACTGGTATGGGCGGGGGGGAGTGAGAATAAAATTTTCCTTCGATGGAATGTGCTGTTAAAAGTTTTAAAGGCGAATCAATATCTTGCGTATGTCGGAGTCGCTATCATAAAATTTTTCCCTTCAATCAATTAGCCCGACTAGCAAATCACACCGGTTAATTTATTTTTAGCTAAAATGTGAAATTTTATTACCGCTGGAAGAATTGTCTGCAGCGCCTTAGTTTTAACTGCGATTATTGCTGTTTTTATCTTTCAGCTTTTGACTGTATCGATTAATGATGTGACGAGTTCCAATAATTATCCATCGCTTAAGTGATATGAGGAATCTATGAATTATTTTTTAGCGTGGTTATTATTTCTAAAAGTTAAAGATGAAGGCAGTTTGGAAGAGTTTTAATTAAACATTTCAACTTCGGAAAGGGAATACGTTTTGCTTCGACATATTTGAAGGACTTTAAATTCTGAACATTGCTTCTGAGTGAGGACATTAAAAACTTTTGTATCATGTTCTAAATGGAAATTCAATTTGATGTTTGTAATATTTTTGTAAGATAGGAGGTTTAGAATTAAGTTTGAAAAGAAAGAATTGCGCATTTCACTTTATTTAATTCTTTTCCATTATCGCCGAAAATGCGATTTACCTACATACGGCATTATTATCCTGTCTTTTAATAAATTTTTCAAATTAATTTACATAGTAAAATTAGTTTTTTAAAAATAATGTTACCTTTATCTTCTAAATGAAGTTTAGTTATATTTATTAATTTAGGGACATTTAAAAATCGACAATATTTCTACCGCATTTGCAAGATCTCTGAATTAAATTAATTACTGAGAATTTAACTTGGACTTTCAGACACTCTAAGACAAACCAGTAACTACGTATGTCTTTATCTTGCTTAATATAGCAAGCACATGCTTAATGAGATGGATGGTAGAGAGTGAGAATAGCTGAGAATATTGGACAATAGATTTCGCAAGCTTTTTCTCAGTTAGTCTTTAATTAGATCTTATCTAATCTTTAATCAGACATAGCTGCAAATTTTGTTTTCCAGACTAGGGTGCAGTGTGGAATTTCAAAATTAGATCATTATTTGATTCTAATTAAAATTTAGCAACGTTCGTTTAAACTACTTAACTAGCATTTCATAACTCCCACGATTTGAATCTGGTTTTTGTGGTAGTATATTTGAAAAATAAAGTTCTCGTTTCTGTGGAAAGTGCTGTTCAAAGTCTTAAAAGTGAATGAATACCTAGCACGTGTCGTGCGTGCTATCATCAAATATTTCCTATTAATCAATTAGCTGACTAGGAAATCGAGCTGGTTCCTCCATTTTTAGTTAACTAGAAGAATATTATTACAGCTGGAAGTATTTACTGAGGCATTTAGGCTGTCAACAGGTACCGTTAAGAGATTTCAATTGTGATTTTTGCTGCTTTTAACATTTGACTAAACTGACAAACGTTGAGCACATTTTGACGAGTCGCATTAATTATCCAACGTTGATGATCGAGGTACAGTTTGGCCATTTTCCCATCATGGCAGTTTAAATGGAACTCAGATTAAAGTGTCTGGATTTAATTGAAAGAACTTTAAGTAAATTTTCTAATGTCGAAGAATGAATACACTTTAGTCTAGACAAATCTAAAATAATTTGACTTCTAAAGAATACTTGCACAGAAGAGAGTTCAAATTTTTGACATCGCGTGTAAAATTAATTCCACCTTGTTATTTCTGATAATTTCCTTCGAGACGATGTTTAAGAATACTTTCAAAAAGAATGAATTATTAATTTCATTTTTTCTTCCTCTTTTACTGTATATAAAATAATATTTCAACATGCAGCAATTTAAAATTTATTGATTCTTATTAATATAGCATTAATAGAAATTTTTAGATATTACATTACAGTGCACTTTTAAACGAAACATGCATTAGTATTTTAGGTTTTAAACACAGGGTTAAAACATTTAAATTTTAAAATGCAATAAATCCTTAAATTCAAACAATAATCTGAATGTGCTATGTTTAAAAACATGATTATAATCTATTAATTGCTGCACTAGATACATGATATAAATTGGATCTATCCCTGCAATATTATGCATCAGAAAAACATTTTTCATGCACATATTAATCTAAAATCTGTGAATATTCTATAGTTAGTAAATGAATAATGGAATTCAAAATATGAAGCAATTTCTATTTTATTTCTGTAATGAAATTGTATGCTCATTTTTACCTCACTTATTATATAGATTTAAGAAGAAAATATCGCGAATCTTGCCTGATGCCGGAATAATTTATAAGGACTTCCTAATTTTAATCCTCATTTAAAAAACATTTGATGGATTTCGAAGAAACTCTACACAGACAAATTATTATCCTATTTTCTTTCAATGCATAATTACGTTAATTAATTTTGGGACTTTCAGAAAGCCGTCTCCGTGTCTTGCATTATTAGTACGACCCCAATAAAAATAATTTCTCAGATTTTGACTTAGGCTTTCAGACACCTCAAGACCAACCAGTATCTACTTAACGAATTCCTTAGCCTCCCCTGCTTTAACAAGCATATGCTTAATGAGTAGAAGTGGGATAGAATAGCTGAGAAAAGTTGGGCGATGGAGTTCAAAAGGTTTAATCTTTGTCAGTAATCTTTAATTATACTTTGCTGAAACGTTGGTCTTTCAGACTACAAAGCGGCGTGGCATTTGAAAATTAGATCATTATTTAGTTTTAATTAAAACTCAGCAACCTTCGCTTAAAACTTCTTAATTAGCACTTAATCACTGGCTCGACTCGAAGATTGGTATGGTGAGGGGGGAGATGTGAGAATAAAATTCTCCGTCGGTAAAATGTGCTGTTAAAAGTTTTAAAGGCGAACCAATACCTCTAATGTTGGTGAGGTATCATAAAATTTTTCCATCCAATCAATTAGCCCGACTTAGAAATCACACCTCTTACAGTATTTTTAGTTAAATAGTGGAATTTTATTATCGCTAGAGGAGTTTTCTCCATCGTTCAAATTGACGGTAGCTACAGGGCCTCACTTTTAACTATGATTATTGTTCTTCTTGTTATGTTTTGTCTGTATCGAATTTACGTTGAACTCGTTGTGAGGAGTTGAAAATAATTATCCGTAGCTGATGAACGTTGTGAAGAATCTGAGAATGGTTATTTTTTACCAGCTTTGGTAATTATTTCTAAAAGTAATTTAAATCAAGTTAAAGCGTCTAGACCTCATTCGACGAGTTTTATTTACATTTATCAACCTTAGACTGTGCATGCTTTTTAACTTCGTTATATTTGAGGAATGCAATAGCGAAAGGTTGATTCTGGTGGCGAGGTGGAGGAATATTGGAATTTTTCAAATTCACTGCGAAATGAAACAGTGGTTGATATTTTTTTATATTTTGTAACTGATGTTGTTTGAAATTAATTTTGAAAAGAAGTATTTAATTATTTGACTTATAATGATGATTTACACACGCTCTATAATTATACATTTTTAGTGGCGACATTTTATACGGAAATGTATAGTTCATGCCTGTAAGTTTACTTTTGACCCATATATATACATTATTCTCAAGAATAATTTTGGTTATTATTTTAAATGAAATATATATTTCCATTTTAATTGTATTTGAAAATATTAATCTGGTGTATGAAATAAGTTCTTTATTCCTTGAAATTTTTATAAAAACAAGCGTTTGTCGCTACTTGCTTATATAGCAAAATATCATTTTGATGTCCTGTTAATGAATAAATGTACACGAAAAATATTTATATCCAATTGGTGAGATTCTGCTTTTATTCATGTGTTTGTGAACTAATATTTAATGATCTTAGTTGTTTTAAATCTATTCTTTTTCCAAGAGCAATAATAGCCTATCGATTTCAAATACCCTGCACCTTACTACATAACATATTTTTAATGTTTCGATATTATAAGGAATATAACTTCTCCACAGATTGTTTTTACGCGACTATTACATTCAGATAGCTCAAGTTTTCTAATTTGAATGGTGTTTCAAAAATTAGGGTTGCGTCTTGAATTTTTGAAAGTTTGTTACTTCTAAAACTATCGGTATCAACGAGAAAGATCTGCAGTTCCTTAAATACTTGTCTAATTTTTTTTTCTTCGAATATTTCACTATTGGCCTATAATTATAAAAAGTTATGTATTAAGGCAGAAGATTTGTGTTTTTTATAGTATCATTTAATATCTTTCGAAATTATGGAAAGATTTGCTTCGATATATTTAGTGAAAACGTCATAAACATTAATTACTTAACCCCCTGACTGCCGATTTTTTCCTAATTACTACAAAGTTTAAAAACATATTTGAATGCCGTTGAACCGTGCGAATTGTTATTTACATACAAAGCCTTATTAGTATGATATGATTCAACGTTTTAAAAGTACTAAGTAAACCCATTAGCTGGGGAAAATCGCAGGATACGGCAGAAAATAGGCTTAATTCCAACCCGCGGAAATCGCGGGATAAGCAATCAGAGGGTTAAATATCAATAAAATCAAACAGTACTGCCGACTCTTGGCATGTTCTACACCCTTTAGGTAAGCAGGGTCGGCTTGGGCAATGAAAATTAAATAATAATTTTTTGAGGAACTGGCAAGAAAAGTAATCTAGAAATTCTGTTATTAACAGAAATCAATTAAAGGAACAGTTATTTAATTTATAACAGACAATTCAAAGCGAATTATGTGATAAATCATTCGGATTTCGTCATAACTGTCAATTTTTTTAACAATACTAAAAAATAAATTTCTCGAAATGAATTTCGAGTGTAAATCATTCGGATTCAGTCAATGTAGCCTGATGGTAAGGTATAGTCTCTGGAATCGGAGGGCCGAGGGTTAGCGACCGTGTTCAACTGAAGATCCTGAATATATGTGGCCCCGTTTGTTAAATCTATCGTGGGGAGTGAAGCATCCACACGCTGATGTAGATAGAAGTTTATAGAGTCGGTTGGTGTCTGGGATTTCGTCCTCGTTATCTACCACAACTTAAAATTACTCAATCGGTCCCCATACAACTATTGTGCAACTTCGAAACAAAACGTTAGTCAACTAAGTTAAACAAAATATGTTCACTGAGATAAAAGAACATCCGATATGTATAAAAGTTACTGAAATATTTAAATCTCAATGAAATATTGAAATTAGTTCCGAACTAATTTTCTGAAACTAAAACTATCTACAAATACTGTGTGCCTCAATCAATTTTATTTAATTTCCGAAGGTTTTTACTCACAACGTTTGTCAGTAGGATAAAGTATTCTCACTAGTGTTTGCTTTAATAACTCCTCCTTCTTCAAGAACATTAGCGTGGGTTAGTGTTCAAATAAAGGATTTTTCTCATCTCTCAATTATGAGCATAGGGTAAGTTTTTTTTATATATGATGGCTTATTAATAAAGCTAGAAACCTATTATTTTTAATCATCTTTTTAGCTTTTTTATGTTTGTGTTTTTCTTTTTCTTATTATTTGCTTTTAATGTACATTTCTCTATTGTCTTCTGTTTGGGAATTTCGGGCTATGTTTGGCGTAATACTACTCGTAGCTTCTTACAGAAAAATTTCCCAAATATTATTTTGAATCCATTTCGAAAATTTCTTAGCCCTTGAAAAAGTGGACTAGAATGGATTCCTTGTTTTGTTTTTGGTTGTATTCGATTAACTCTGAGTTTATTTTTATTTATTTATTTATTTTTGGCTATCTTTGTATGATCTTGATTTCCTTTGTTCTCTGATTTTTTGTTTTGCTGCTGCAATTGCACGCTTCTTAAACATTGTCTTCAATTTTTTTTTTCCTAAATTTTACTCTTTAAAAATTTTTTTTCCTAAATTTTACTCTTTAAAAATTTTTTTTCCTAAATTTTACTCTTTAAAAAAAATTTTTCCTAAATTTTACTCTTTAAAAAAATTTTTTTCCTAAATTTTACACTTAAATTTTATTGTGTATAAATAAAGATATTTTTTGTTCTATTTTAAGTTTAAATTATGATTCCTTTTTAATTTATTCTATTTTTTCTAGTTGATTGTTTTTAAGCTCTTATTATTTTTAATCATAGACTACTTTATAAACGAGTATTTAGCAGAATTTCAAAATCTGCAAATTATTACTAATTAAGAAAATTAGACTTTGCTGCAAAAACTTATTTTAGCTCTAAAAGTTGACACTACATAGCTCATTGCTTTACTAGTTGAATTTTGGTTTCGCTGCATTCTCTTCCGAAATAAATATAAAAAGATATGTCATAAAAGCAATTTCTATGCGCAATTTGATTACTTTCATTTATTCTACATTTAGTCTTTATTCACTTATATTTCATTTTGGCTCATGCATTGGAAAAACGGCCGTTTGTAAAAAGTAATTTAACTAGTTTCAAAATCTTTACATTTATTTTTTTGTAAAGAATTATTCTTATTTTTTGCAATTCGAAATTATCACTTTAATTTTAAAACCAAAAATAAAAAGCAAATTTTCCTTCAAAACCAGTTGTTTGAATGATTCTTCATTAGTGTTCAATTACATAATATGATATAAACAGAAGGAAATGTCTCACTCCTAATTCATAAACAAATTAATTTCTTTTCAGTAATTTTTCACTAGAAAATTTGCAAATTAATGGGAAAAATAGCATATTCCTTACATACAATTGAATTCAAAAAGGTTGTCTGAATAAAAAAAGTTTTCTGTCTTTTTAAATTTTTTCATACAAAATATATTACTCTAAAATATCCGTAAAGTTATTAATTCAGATGACTTGCTAAAAACTTCTTTAATGCACCTTCTAGAAAGATTAAATACATTCATTCATTTATGTAGCCGAAAAATAAAACAAATATAATGTCAAGTTAGTTTTTATAATAGATTTTGATTAAATTGAGTGCCAACAAATTTAATTAGGAATGTATTTCTCAATGAATAGATTTCGTGCTTTTCATATTTGAGTGAATCATATTTAAGGCCAAATCTTATTTCGTTGCAGGCAGGTCTCCACTCTTTTGGGGAGTAAATAGAGAAGAATTTTTTCCACTAATTATGGAGTTTAATCAATAATATATGCGTCAATTTATTTAACGATGATTTGCCATCTGTTGTGAAGTTTAATTCTCCCACTCTAAAATGACATCCTTGATTTATCTCTAAAAATTGTTCAACGCGCTGTTTGCATTCCTTCAGAGACTTTAATTGTTGTTTTTTAACCAATTTTGAAAAGTGTGGAACTTTTCAAGGGCGGTATGGACATGGATTAGAAAAAAATCTTCAACTCTACTAATAATAGAGCGGAATGTGTGTGCGCCTGTGTGTGTGTTGGCGCTCTACAGGTCAGACCGCTTTACCTAGGCAAACGAAATTTTGCACAAACATACTTTGGAGGGTGGGAATCCCTCCCTCGTAGCCCTTTTTTGAAAATTTAATTATAATTTTAATTAATTAAAAGTTAAATTAATTTAGGAAAATTTAAAGAAACTAAATACGTACTTTCTTAATTAAATGGAGTGCTAAATGACTAAGAATTATATCATCAATACGTTTTGCAAGACTGCACAATTTTGGCAAGAATAAAACTTGATTCACTTTTACAAACTGTGTATCAGGAAGCACATAAATCCACCTAATAAAATGCACTCTATATTTCATAGATTTATTCAATTGAGTTTCATGAAAGTATTTCAGACAAACAGCAAAAGAATCGATAATCATGTCTTTACAGAGTATAAAAGAATATTCTTTAAAAATCACAAAGAATAGACGCTGACATATTTCCTTTTACAATTGTCTGGATAATTAAAGGAGTTGTATTTTTTGCTAAAATCTGTTACCCATATAATTTACTCACGTAATTAATAGGTAAGAATAGGTAAGAATTTCATAGAATTCTACCATTAATTAAGATACCTTTAATAATGAATGAATTACTGATGAAAAAATAATCGAATTTTCGATGATTATCAAAAGGCTTAAAAATTAGCAATCGTCTTCTATGGGAAAAAGCTGCTTGAAACACGCTGCATTTTAAATACTTGTTACCAGCACTTTATTTATTTTCTTAGATTTTAGATCTATTCATGAAAAACTGTGGGATCCTCATATAAATAATGCTGTTCTCTTAATAGCCGATGGCCGTTAGTTACAAACTTTGGATAATATTATACAGAAAGTTTCATTATAATGTATTCCTCCTGGAACCAGCTTGTTTTCGGAGATATCGTAGTTAGAAACTTGCACAAGTTCATGCAAAAAATCAAAATGTGTAATTCAGTCCCTAAATGTAAGCAATTTTTTAGAAAATTTATGTAAGCTAAAATTAGAATAGAACTGAAATGCTCCATGGCGAATTAATTAATTATCACATAAACTGGCATCAAGAAAAATGATATTTTCGTAAAACATCGTTACTGCTCTTGTAAATCAGGTCAGTCTACTAAGATACATTACTGTAAACGATTAAAAACTCTCAATTCTCATGCTTGTGTTTCTTTTTGTTGTCATTCTCTCTGTTACTCTACATTTGATCGTTCTTCTTTAACTCTTTGCACCCGGCTAGAGTGAGAATTCAAGTGCCTCAAAAACTGGAGTAAATTTTCATTCATGAAATCTAAATAAAATCCTCATTTTCTCACAGAAATTCCAGGAGGACGACAACACTGCTTGCGCGATCAATCGTCAACAAAGAAAGGAACTAATTTTCTCCCGTAATATTCACCCAGGCGCCCGAAACCGCCTGATTCCGGTCTGTGTCGAATAAGGCGGTTTGAGGCGGGATAGGGCTCATAGGGTTAATGTCTAACAGTTTCTTTTTATTTTTGTTCTATTTTCAAACACAAATACATAAAGAACAATAAAGATATAATTGTAGGCAAAAATGAGAAAACTTGTTTTACTTTTGATATTTAATTTTCTACCTGCTACTTTATATCTGTTTCGGTACCAATTCGCTGAGTGAAGCATTTCGTTTCATACAGGGTGATACTAAATTTTTTTGTTCAAATTTTGTATGGAATAGCG
This sequence comes from Araneus ventricosus, assembly GCA_013235015.1. Lineage (NCBI taxonomy): Eukaryota > Metazoa > Arthropoda > Arachnida > Araneae > Araneidae > Araneus > Araneus ventricosus. The sequence goes on from BGPR01015044.1 coordinate 15,820, forward strand.
AAAGAATCTCTAATCCATAAGGGATGGGAAGGGAAGGGAAGGGAAGGTGACACATTTCAAGATAAAGGGAGCATGTGCTCGGAAGGCGCAGTAAAGGAAGCAGTACAAATAACTGATACAATTTTATCAAATTTTCGACGGATTTCGATGGTTGTTGCTCTTACATTCCAGTGCTTGCGAATGTGATAATTCAAAAGCGAATCACATTTATGAATTTTAATATATTGTCTTTACATATAAATTATAGATCTGCATTTCTTCACTATAATCAACCAACTGAAGAGTTCCAAAATGAATATTTTGTTCATTTTACTATTCAACGAAGCGAAGCACAAAATGTGCTTTGTTTTAAACTGCCCAAGAAAGTCAAGGGGACAATACTTCCACTGGCTCATGATAACAATCGTTAAACCCAACCATCTTTACATTTTTGCTTATTCTTAAAATTTTGAATTTTCTTGTGGACCTTATCAATTAATGAATAACCCACATCCACCTCTTTAAATGAATGCAACTGATTCATTTTTAAAAATTCAACAAATTTCCCGAGCCCAATCAAATTCATACATCAGTAATTAATAAGATACCAAAAATCTTTTGAATCCAGAAAATATACTTTTATTTCACCTTAATTGGTCGTTGACTTCCTAATTATACAAAGCCATCTCTTTCTCGAAGCTCAAAGCAATGGAAAACTCAAAATGAAGAGACCATTTGCTAACGAGTGCCTAACAGCTAATGGTAGAAAGAAATTGACTTCGAGTGTAAGATCACATGTAAAAATTCTCCAATTCCAGACGAAATCGAAAGACCATAAAGACCAGTAATTACTTCTGCAGATGAGGGGATACTCATAGAAATTTAAATAAAGAGTTTTAATTGCTGAATGACTTTCAGTGCGATATCTCGAGAATGATTCCGATTATTTTAATTATTAAAGCTAATTGGTGAAGGAAGCAGTGCACGTAATTGAACAAAAGAAACTTTTTGAAACCTCTAATGCGACTATTTGTTCTTAGATCCAGTGTTATCTCGAGAGAATTGAGTACATCAGACGGAAACATTTGGGCCAACGAAATGCTTAATTAAATACGTTTATAAGATTGTCTATAGTGTTCTGATGCTTTGGTATTTATTGACCTAGGCTTGTTTTCCTCGCTGGCTTCAAGAGATTGGTTTTGCTCGAATCACTTGATGGTTTAAATGATTAGTCGAATCCTAAGACTTTTGAAGCAATTATTGTTTTAACAATGGAATTCTCCTTACTTATAAAAATAAAGTGTAAGATGTGTTATAGCTTTTAGCTTACAGGGTGTGGGTTTTGTCCACGGTTATGCTCTAAGCATTATTGAAAATCATCTAACATTGGTAGACTTGGTACACCTGTTTTTCTAAAATTTATTTATTTATTTATCTCGCTGGTTTCAAGAGAATTGTTTTGATCGAATCGCCTGATGGTTTAAATGATTAGACGAATCCCAAGACTTTGGGAGCAATTATTGTTTTAACAGTGGAATTCTCCTTATAAAAATAAAGTGTAAGATGTGTTATAGCTTTCAGCTTACAGGGTGTGGGTTTTGTCCACGGTTGTGCTTTAAGCTAGCATTATTGAAAATCATCTAACATTGGTAGAATTGGGACACATGTTTTTTAAAATTTATTCATTTATTTATCTCGCTGGTTTCAAGAGAATTGTTTTACTTCAATCACTTGATGGTTTCAATGATTAGATGAATTCTAAGACTTTTGAAACAATTAATGTTTTAGCAATGGAATTTTCCCTTTTTAAAAAAATAAAATATAACATGTGTTATAGCTTTTAGCTTACAGGGTATGAGTTTTGCCCACTGGTTATGCTCTAAGACAGCATTATTGAAAACCATCTAGCATTGGTAGATTTGGGAAACCAGTTGTTTAAAATTTATTTATTTATCTCGCTCAAGGGAATTGTTTTGCTCCAATCCTTTTATTGATTAAATGATTACACCAATTCAACGAATTTTAAATCAGCTAGTGATTTAACCCTTAGTTAAAGAGACTGGCGTACAGAGTACGCCAGCGAGTTATTTCTTGCTGTGAATTCCGACTGTTCCTACTTGAGCCCCCTCCTTCTCTCTAACCTAATAAGAGCATCCCTCGCGTACAATGTGTCTAGCCGATTCCCTCAGCCTGACTGCTATCTTTCAGACTAAGCATTTTTTTTGCTTCGGCAAAATTGTTGGCATGCTGTGAGTGTCATTACAGAGTTTAGGCAGACATCAGGCAGCAAGTTAAAATAAAATCTTTAATGAAGCATCTAAATAAAATCATTCTGCTAAATTCTTTTCAGCTTTTACACACACAGACAGTCAGTAAAAAGGTAAAAGAGCACATAAACACATGTCGACAAACAATATATAAGTTGTGGCAACTAATCACAATCAACTTCGAATATCGCCGTACTTCCGGCTCAGAAATAAAGTAACCAATAAGTTTACGTTTCAGTGGCCGATCGATTTTATTTGAAGATCCAACAGAACTCAGTCGCCGACGAATCAGTTGCTCTGCCAACAGATTCGAAGACAAATATCCGACGGACACATGCAGAAAAACTGATAAGTTAGCTTGAGTGAGAAGAGTTTTCGACTCTTTCAATGAAAACTGCCAAAAATTTTATACACCTGGTGACCAACTCACCATCGACTAAAAATTGTAGCCCTTTCGTGGGAGATGTACATTTATTTAACATATGCAGAATAAATTTTCTTCTTTTTCTATCTTATGCATCATTCTTTTTCTCCATTTCCCTCTATTTTGGTTGTTGAACGGATCAAAGTAATAAACTAAGAAAATTGGGTAGAAATATGAAGCAGAGTGTGTAGAAAACGTAAATCTGCACCACCCCTCCCAAATCGTGCTACGCTAGCCCCTCCGACGAAGGATTAACAATACGATGCATGAAATAAAAACACATTGTGAAATGCGTTATACTTTTAGATTTCAGGACAATTTTTGCGCTCCGGTACCTAAATGTGGTACATGGCTGTGTGACCAGCATTATTCGAGCCTGATAGTCTGAATTTCTCTTTAACAACGATTTGTTTTCTTACTGGTTATTGCTGGTTTTCCCCCAAGCAAACACAAATGTGGGATTAAAATTTCTACCGGAAGACAGACTATTTTCATACAGATAAAGGAGCTAAGTCAGGCTTCTACCATAAATGTTGAAGGTCGCTTTGGCAAATAGAATATGACACACTTCTTCTTCATCTAAGTTCATGACTCATGAACTAGGCTAGATATTTTATACCATGTGGTATTAGAACTGCCATCTACGGGAGGATTAAATGTCAAAACTTCTTTTGGAACATAGGAGATTAGCAAAAAATGACAGGGAAAATATTTATTACATTCCAAGTCATTGGAATATAAGATTTGTGGTCCCTTTCAATTTATTTTTATATTCACTCATTAGCAGTAAACATAAACATGATTCATGGACTGATGCAATAAAGCCATACACAGCTTTAGGAGATACAAATTCGAGGACAAAGTTCAGTTCGGAGGCATTGAAACTCTTGAAAAGGTCGATCGCATTTCAAAAATAAATATTTTTGTTCTGAAAAAACACTTTTATCAGCGTATTGAAAATTATTAAAATGTTCTCATCAAAAATCTGGAAGTCAAAACCAAAACCGCACAAGCGTGAGGCGAAGATAAAATGCTGTTTGTGAATTAGAATTGTAATCACATTTATAACTTATTTTAATTTTTATATAATTAAATGTTTAAACATTTTTTGTTCCGTATGATATTCATTTTAGCTGTATATCATTTTCCTATTATTTTATGAGTCTTACGTTTTTATTTTTGTTTTGACATACAGATTTTTTATAAAAATTATTATTTCCTTTTTTTAATACGCTGATAAAAATAATTTTCGTATTTATTATCTCCTAGCTTTTAATATATTATTCAAATAATATTCACCAAAGGTAGTGCCTCTTTCTTTTCCCGAGCTAACGTACGGCAAAAAGTTTGACATTTACACCTATAAAGCAAATAAGTTTTACTCCGGGAATCGAGCCCAACCACCCTAATGTTGTAACGTCATCAAACCATCTTACTAAATCGGGAGGCTTTCTGCTTAAAAGGCTTAAAGAGAGGCTTTCTACATAAAATTTCATTGTTTGATGGATTAGACGGGATTATGGGATTTTTAGTTGCAAAGGCTATCATCACATTGATAAAAAGTTGTAATTTATAAATGTTAAAAGATTTTCAGATTTGTTTCAGATTTTTAAGGAAAATATAAGATATTTTTTCTTCTTTTCTAAGATTCTGCTTGTGAGTTCCTTGAATCTGTAGGTTGCTGAAGAGTTAAGTCCCAGTTTGTTCCAGAACAGATAATGAATTAATCAATACCTAGAGCAATGATCTAAAATATGGTCCAGATTGCTAATTAGGTTGCATGAATTGAATATTGTGTTATTCGAAAGATTAAATTTATTAAAAACACCGGGTGTTATTAATATTTTACTAAAGATTCTGGCAAAAATGATATCTTCCTTTCTGTTCTTTGTCCATTATAAAATTTCATCTTCAAGAAAATATTACCTTCTATGAATATGCTTGATTTCTAATAATAAATAATTTAATTCATGCATTATCTATATATTTAAATTCTAATAGAATATTAAATATGCTTGCTCGCATTAGTATTATTCTTATTTTAAGAATAAATATTAAAATTCTTACCTTCTTATAATATTCTCAATTTCTTAAATTAATTAATTTTTTATCAAAAAATTGCATGTTAAAACAAAGCCGCAGAAACGTGTGATTCTGATAGATGTACTCAAAGTAAATTGGAATTTTAATCACATTTATTATATATTTTTAACTTTTAATTTATATATTTTAACTTAAATGTCCGGAATTTTTTTTCAAATGATTTTCATTCTGTCTTAGTTTCTTTATAATATTGCTTGATTCCGATAAAGATATTATTTCCTATTTTTACAACATTAATTAAATCTTGTTTGAAAACTTTTCACTTTTATTATTTTCAACTTTTTATACTTTAATATTGTTACGAAAATCTTCCGGTGGGTTACGGTGAAAGCAGTCCAACAAACAGGAAAATGGAGAACGACGCTTTATTCCACTTATATTCCGGAAAACACGAATCGCACGTAACAAAGAAAACAGTACTTGTACAAATTAGATACATGATCAGACAGCAAATCACTATTAATAACAGAAATAGCACTAACAATAGCATTCAGAGTCTAACAGCTGACTAAGTCGCACTGTGAACAAGACTCCAAAGAGATTGTCCTCTCGTTTGAGCTTCTCCGGTGTTTACAGTTTTCCGAAAAGGCATAGCGTCACATAGAATTATTTAGGCCAATCTCTGTATTTCTGTTCCTAATAGAAATATGATGATAATTCTTGTATTTTTCAGAACTTTTATTTTGCAGCCAAAGACGACAGATTTGTCGTCAGGTCTCTAAAATGGTCGCTAAGGTCGCGTGTCATTCCCTTCCATCCAATACAAATTCCTGTAAATCCCTCTTTCTTTCCATAACACTAACATAGGAAGGAAGTTGTATTTACGGATTCGTAACAATATACTATTCCATAACTCATTATTATAATTATTATAGAATATGGAATTAATTTTTCTACAATAAACAACTAGAATGCATCAGCTGTATGAAATTAATATGTGGATAAATCAACAATTGAATTGATAATTAAGAGTTCTAAAATGTTTCTTATATTGAATTTTCATCGGGAACTAATACTTGTATAAGATTTCAGAACTTGAATCCATTACGAATTTAGTGAAAAATCTATTACAAAATTCAATCTTTGCAAACATGAAACAAGGCAAGTTAAATAAAGGTGCTTAAAAATCAGCAAGCGTGTCCCCAATAATATGTGTAGTTTCAATTGAGACATTTTCCTAACAAATCAAATAAAAAATACGGATACATAAGCTACTAAAGAATTACATGAAACAAACAAAAAAATTCTGTTCGACAGTATGTATGAACGAACGGCCGTGTCACATGTAAGCGATGTAATTGGTGTTTCTATAAATTGCACAGGTGCAAACCGAGCGGCATGAAATTTAACATCATTTGGTTTTAATATAATTTTATTGCACATCATATTTATAGCTAATGTTTAATTTGACTCTAAGATCGGGAAATCTATGGCTTCATGGCAAACGCAGAGCTTCGTAGCCAAAAGGTAGTAGATATGAGAATCGTTCATTCCTGCCAGTATATTCCCGGTGCAAGTTAAGTCCGTTGAAGATCAAACGTGCTTACGTTGGTTTGGTGCCGAAGTTTGGAAAGAGGGATTGCCGAGTATGGTGACTTTCTTGTCATCTAACCACAGTTCAAAATTAAGATATCGGTTCCCAAAATAGCTGTTATATAAGCTTCAAAATGAAAATAATCTAATCTACTGTAATATCTTATTCAGAAATATTTATGTGGATATGATTGTGAAGATTTCCCTGTTTTTTCAGCTGTATTTATTATTGAATAGAATGGTACTAAATGTGAAAATTTCAAGTAATTAAAATAAAAATATGATAACTAAAAAAAGTCCTTCCTTTTGAAGCAGTACAATTTCTTTATATATTTTTCCTTTATTTTACTTCCAGGACCACCTCAGATTCTTGTGGACAGTTTTCCAGTAACATCTCATTTGGTTGTGGATAAAGATGAGAACGCAGTGATAGTGGTTCTTTTCTGTTCCGATCCGGAACCAAGGCAGACGTTCTGGGAATGGGAAACCTTCAGAATGGATACCAATTCGAACACGGGCCGACATGCTGCTGAAGACATTCAAAGAGTGAGTAGCATTCCATCTCTGTTTCTAAAATATTTTTAAGATATTTTACATGACATGAGAGTAGATGCAAGTATTATTGTACTTCATGATCTTAAGGAAGAAACTGCTTCGTAGTAGCACGAAATTGCTTTTACCTTTAGAATACACATCAGACGGAAACTCAAATATACTCTTAAAACCAGGGTTTACTGCAGAAAAAGAAAGGTGATCTCCTCTTTTTTTCCAAGTCAAGAAATTAAAGAGCTATCAAGAAATGGTCTGCATTTCTAATCATTTTCTACAATGTTCAAGCATATCAACAACTGCCTGAATACTGTTGGAGGCCGCATCTGTTAACTCATCTATGTAAAGCTGTTTTTTTAAATCAAGTTTCTACGCACACGCATCCTGACTGCAGAGTTTTTATCTCTGGAGTCTGGGGTGTGTCGTAATGTAAAGTAAAGTAAGTCTCTTCTTGACTCCACGTAAATTACCTATTCTTGTCCCATTGATTTTGGCAGTTTTGAAAAACTCTACTTGTGAACCTGTATAAGGAATCGCCCATAGTCATTTAAAAAGAATCGGTCTGAAATCCATCAGTAGATTTCGTAGCAACATTTGCCATCTTATTTCTTCAAATACCATCATCCATTATTTAAAAGAGTTTGGATTATGAAAATGGACTGAATTAATTTGCTGGATTAACACCCTATTGTGAAGTTACGGAAAGGAGCGAAAGGACATTTTGAAATTCCAACCATTCGCCACGTCTTCAGGCCAAGTTATAAGATCTATCCTCAATAGCTAGTTTACAGATTGAAATCATGATTCAATTTAACAAATGAAATTGAATCAATCTATATTTAAAAGTTTTCTGCTAAGATTTTCTAATAATGCTGTGTTTTAACATAATTTAAAACTGCAGATTTACTGAAAAACCTCAATATACTGCTATATAATTTTTGTAAAATACAATTTCATCTTATATGGGAAACAGAAACAGTTCTAAATATATATCTATCATTTCAAATTCGAAAGAGAACATTTAATAAGAGGAGAAATCAAATTATGATTTTCGTTAGGTGCTATGGACAATGCATTTATTTAAAAAAAATAAAAAACAGTTCATGAATGAAGAAGTAGGCTTACTGTGTTTTACAGTACTATAATCGAGAAAAACATTGATTCATTTGTAATAATGTTAGCAGGTCCCTCTGTTACAAAGGGTGTGCCCGTTCATATGGAAAAACTGTTTCATGCTGTGTTCGCCTCTTCACTGGTGCCAAAGAGCATTTCTCTGCATGCTTGATGGTCTCTTCTCCAGTAATTACTGTTGTCCGTGTCTCGGCGAACTGTGTCTGCGGAACATGAACACTCTCCTCACTGAACTACCACCACTGTTGCTGCACCATTTGATCTGATATGAAACCTGCACTATACACTTCCATAATGAGGTTATTTATTTCAACATCTTGAATCCCAAGAGCTCAGTCAACCGCACAATGGATAGCACTTCCTCCTTTGTTTACAATTGTCAATCACGCCTTTTTCCATATCTACCGGGCACAGAATGACCCAAATATTTTGTTAGAACTTTGCTAATCGCACTAATAAATCTATGATGCTGATCAAAATTCCATTCACTTTTTCCACGAATATGCAATGGTTTCCGAAATAATTGAGTTTTATATTCCATGGCTGGGAACGGTGCTAGTGGTTTCATTGTGTGGCACAAACACATTTTCCACCAATTCTATAACCGTAGCTATATTCGTTTAACCCTTTCCAGCCGAAGATATTAAAATTTTTGAAATATACTGAAAAAAACATCATGAATGGGTCTCGTTTATTGTCTAGATATATAACTTGCATAGACATTAATTTGCCTAATTGAGAGGGGAGCGTCACCCTTTCGGGACAACCCCGTATGACACACCTTGGGGGAAGGCCATCTAGAAATTTTCAAAAAATAATGTTAAATTTTACACAAGATTATGAATTAATAATTTAAGAATATTGGAGGAAAATGGTTGAGTGAATTTGCTAAAATTGTAAACATCGATAACTCAAAAAAATTCCCATCTCTGAGTCAAGAAATTTAGGCATTTTAAATATATATATCTATTCCAACAAGAAAGCTGTATTTTATTGTGCTGCCGTCGACATTCCAAAAGTAATAGCTACCTTTTCTTGCAATTTTCCGGATTTCAAAATGAAAAGGGATTTCCTTTTAGAAAATTTTAAAATTGGTGTCCTCTTTTGTGACTACTGCGCCCGAAAGGGAACTTAAAAATGAAGTTTTTGCATAACAGATCTCATACATATAGGAAATACGGATTGCAGGGGAAAGAATCCCGGCTTGAGCAACAATAATTATAGGAAAATTATTGATCTCGGCCGAAGCCAACATAAATGTTAGAAATATTTATCTCATGGGCACTTTAGGTGTAAATGCATCAAAGATAAAGGAGGAGAAACAGGAATTAAAAACTAAATTATTTATTATTAAAACATAATATGAGAAAAGTATTTACACATTATTATTTACATTTTAGATAGGTGAGATTTAGGGGTTGTTAGTTAAATCTCAACTTACACCTCGTTTAAAAATTAGTTACAGCCATCGCCCATCGCCGCCGTGCCAACAGGGAAGAAATCCCCACAGCTCGTTATGCTCACCTATCTATCGCATGTCCGTTCTTCTTGATTTCAAATGGCCATCTCAATAGATTAAAACATTACACTTGGTGTTTTTAACGGAGGAACACCCACGCATCACGTGATTTGCACCGAGAGAGCGCGTGACCGTTATCTGTCGATATCTTTCCGCTGACACAACACTATTCAAATGAGCTTGTACGGAAAGTGAGAAAATATTATTAGGAAGGAATTAAACTTACGCTTTTTTAAAGCTAGACAGGGGAAATACAATTCCTGCATAAAATACATAGATTTTTTAAAATATATTATTTTTTAATAATTCATAACACCGTTTTTAAATACGTGAATATGCTATGTCGACAGTTGCCAGTGAAAGCTCATGCCTGAACTCTATGTTGGTTCAATAAAGTGTACGAAAGGTACACTGTAAAAAAATCCCGTAAAATTTACAGTTTTAAACTGGCAGCTGGGATGGTTGTGCAAAACCGTAAAAGTTACGAAGTAAATCCGTAGGCACAACGGTTTTTTACCATACAGGAACAAGTTTTACCCGTAAAAGTTACGAAGTAAATCCGTAGTCAAAACGGTTTTTTACCGTATGAAATTAAGTTTTCTCCGTAAAAATTAAGTCATCGAAGTAAGTGACGTCATCGACTGAGTTGAGTTGTTTTTCTCCTTCTGTTCGAGTTGAGTTGAAGTGTGCTGATGTGTATTATCATCATTAGGAATATTAATTAATCAAGGCTTAATTATTAATTTCAATTAGTTTAATCAACATAATTTTTAATTGAACTTACTTGGACGATTTCGATGCAAGATAGTGACAAAGCTTCTAGCTCCTCCGAGCCGGGGATCGAAACCGCGTTCATAGAAATAAAGGGCAGCCGCTCTAACCACTAGACCACCGGAGACTTCATAAAATGAAGTAAAAATAATCTATTTGAGTTTTAAAGTCACTTTAGCTCTAGTGTCGCCACCTAGTGGTGTAAAAATCAACTATTGACAGAACACGTGTTTTAAGGTTAGCTTCCATGAGTGACAACAGGTTACTGCAACATGTATAAACAATAGCGGAGATGGAACCCTATTAAAATCATGAAATTAATGCAATAAAATTACATTTAAGAAAAGGGAAAGTTATCGTACGGAAAGCAATACCATATGACGAAAAATAGAATTTGTACTGACGGTTTTAAACCGTTTATGGCTGAAGCGGAAAACGGTGAAAAACCGTTTTGTCAACAAAACAGCTTTAAACCGTCAAATATACGGAAAAAGTCCGGGTAAAAAACGGATATTTTTTACAGTGTAGTTCTGAAACGATTTTCTGTTTTGAACAAACTGTTTTTCATAATAATCCACCTACATATTTGAGCAAATCTCAAATATGTAGTTATATGTAAAAATAACACAAATATAAACTGTCATTTTCATTTCTGCAAATCCAGAGCAAATTTTATATCTTTCCTCACTTTACCATGAAAAGGAGAAAGGGATTTAATAAATTTTCTAGTGAGTTTCGGAACGCCTTTTATGATTTATTAATGTTTTCTGCATGCTTCGTTATCGACGTAGAATGTAATTAAAATTGCATTTTCTGTGTTAAAGTAATATAACTAAGCACACCATTAATAAGGCGTAATAGCGTGAAATACCCATGAAGACACATGACGTTGATTAATATGTCATAATTAATAACCAACATAGTTCTGAATAATCTGTTAAAGTTTTGATAGTTGATCATTTCTTGTTGCTTGTGATGAATTCTGTATCCGTGTGAAGGATAAAATTCTACTTGTTTCAATTGCGGCTTCTTTATTTGAGTGATTACTTAGGCACTGGTAAGATCTTAATTAAAAGAATTTCTTGATAATTGAACTGAAAATGAAACAAACGTTGCTCGTCTTACTCATATTTTATAATAAGATTCAGAAGAAATTCTAGAATTTAATATTCATCGAAATAGTTGAAATTTTATTCAAAGGCAAATTGATGATTTTGACAGCAATGTATATAATTAAACAATATGTAATTCTTAATGAAGAATCATAAAAAATGCTGGAAAAATTGGTGACTCTACATTGACAGGTATGTATGCGATTACTTAGAAATGTATTTTTAACAATGAATCACAATAATGACAGAAAAGTTGATGTTTTCATAATATTGACAGGAATTATACCGATTGCTAAAAAATTGAATTTCTTAATGAAGAATTATAATAATGCCAAAGAAATTAAATCAGAAGCACCACTGAATTTTCCTGGAACTATGAGTGATCTATGGCTGGATTAATTGTATTCCTTTATTTTTTAAATTTAGCTGCGTATTTAAAAGTTTTCCTTTGTAATAAGGACAGGTTTAATGGAATCTGATTCAAAGATCTAAATTTTTCAAAAATTATTAGTGCCAAACGATAATTAAATTTAAAGTATAGTATTAATTTTCATATACTCTGAGGTATCGAATTAATTTTCATATACTTTGAAGTATCGAATTAATTTTCATATATAAAGTGTTCCCAAATGAAAAGAAGACTACAGTTGTATGTAAAAAAATTTTAATAACAATATTCTAATTAGAGTTCATGTGGAATTGTACAATTATAAATAATCAACATTGATACACTGATCCTAGCGCGTAGGAAGAGAGTGGATCGCTTTAGTGTAGAAACTGCTGGTCAGGTAAACACCCATTCTCGCCGTCTTCTGATTCTCTGACAGATGCTTGGTCACCAACGACATGATAGTAACACCTTGAATGTTATGTGCTTTCTTGATTCTTCTTTTGTTTACAATGTTCTGATAGATATCTTGATAGCAACCTATTCATTCTAGCAACATTTTCATAATAGTAACACCTTGAGTATCATATGTTTGCTTGATTCTTCTTTTGTTTACAATGTTCTGATAGATATCTTGATAGCAACCTATTCATTCAAGCAGCATTTTCATGATAGTGACACTTTGAATGTGTAAGACTTGATGGATCACCAAGAATCTCAGAAATCTTATCTTGTTCTTGCTGCTTTGTAATTTTCAATATTATGCTATTTAAAGGAAGTTATTCGCAAAATCAAAGAAAAATGAAGCGATTAGTTTATTTATAATGCCAAACATTCAAAGTGTGACAGTTCAGCTTAGAGTTATTCAAACGATCTGATTATTCATTTTATATTTCAAAATATTTATTTAATTTTCAAAATCTCCCCTTTTTATTTAATAATTTTAAGATAAATGGAATTCAAATTATATTTATATTATTCAAAGAAAGAGTCCATTTCAAAGACATTTTATTTTGATATATAAGAAATGGTTTGCGTAACAAGTCACAATTAAAACAAATTAATTATTTAATTATTATTTATATGCAGTCAGTTTCTTTTTATTGCTACTGGCTTTTCGCAATATAAGAAACTTCATACAACTTCAACAACTTCTTATGTAAATGTTGAAGAAATGAAAGCTCTATCAAACTCAGAAGGGAAGTTAATGAGAATTCTGTGGATCTAAGAAACCAGTTTGTTTGTAATTTCCGGCCGTTTCCCAAGGTAAATTATTGGTATATCATTGCGTGCATATGTTTCTTTTGAAATAAATGTTATGTTGAAACATGAAAATATAAAAACATTCTGAATTTTTAATAAATAAAATACAAATGTTTAGAAAAATACATGTTTTTGCTAAATACATTCAAAATGATAATTACATCAAAATCGATTTGAACTTTCTTCGAATTTTAGTTATGTTTTGAAATGTACTGTAAAAATTGTAACCAAGCCCATCATCTTATAGCATGCTTATACCTTAATGTGAGGTATAAGCGGTTGCCTAGGATTCAGGTCTTCAAATCCTTCCACCAGGTTCGAAACCCGATTTCACTGAAGATCCGAATGTATGAGTCCTGTTGCACGCCAAATCATACCTAGTGGCCGAACGTCATCCGTTGGTGCGGTACGGAAGTTTGAAGAAGGGGTGCGAGCTCAGGCTTCGTTGTCGTCATCTGACCGCGGTTCAAAATTACAATTTCCGTCCCAAAAGAGACCTTGAGTTGTTGGTAAACAGACGTTAATATAACTGATCTAAACTATAACTTATTGTCGTTAACTCGCCTGTTTGCATAATTATTATGGAAACATACAAAGGCCCAAAATGACTCTACTGTTTCTTATCAAGTATTCTGATACTTGTTAGACTTCTTTAAATTTTTCATAATGTGCTGATGTGTATTCAACTCGCTAATCTTTAAAATGAAATCATGAAATACATTTTTAATGTGGATTAAGAAATGTATTTTTTAATCTACATTATTTGGTTGTAATTCAAAGTTTTACGAAAATCAGATAAATAAATGGTATTTAATCTGGAATCACGAATATATAATATTTTTGAATTTAAGGTGAGATAAAAATCGTTTTTTATAAAAGTGTCTGAAGTTATATTCGAAATATATCACAGAAGTGGAACCAAAAACAAAATCGAGAGAAAGTCGGTGGGAAAGGCAATTTTTGATGCTTTAAAGTGATTTTTACTGGCCTTAATCGAGGAGGATTAATTACTTTATATGTAGTGGAAATAAATTCAGACCACAGGGTGTAAGTGGCATTCGAATTAGGCAGTGTACAACAGAGCCAAAGTGAAATCACCCAGTATATTATGTAATTTCGTCTGAGTTCCTTGTTGCTGCTTGCATAGCACTATTGTTTGCAATATAATTACACAATCAAATGGATGGGCAATGAATTTTTCTATCTTTTATCAAATATCATTTTTTCTTATAATAGATATCACTCTATTATTATATAACTTTAGCCAGAAAAATAAATTTTAGTGCATTACTTTCAATTTACAGAGAATTCTAATTACTTGATTTCGGTTTAAGAAGTGTCCCAGAGAGCAATTTTAGTTTGCAGCAAAGTTGTAGCAATCTTGCTCTGCAAATCTGCAACAAATTTGACATGACAAGAGTGCAAGCTTGAAACAAGTTTGCAGCAGGTTAACGCAAGCTCTGAAGTCACCATACGTCAAATTTGCCACGTCAAACTCATTGCAAACTATAGCAAAAACAGATTACGAACACAACCTCGGATTAGAACTCGCGACCTCCCGCTTCCAAAGCTGATGCTCTAAGCCACTCGGCCAGCTAGACTACGAGAGGAGAAGATAGATTGTGCTAATAGATCACGCATACGATTTATTTTAAACTCTTTTCTTGATTTAATTAATTTTTTAAATTTTGTGTTTAGAATATGATTTGAAATCAAAGAGTGAGCGAATTTCGCTAATAACTACGTTTTGCTAGTAGAATAAATTATGAAATTAGGTTTCAAAAGTAATTACTTTTAAAATGGGTCAAAATGAAGTTATTATTTTTCAACAATCATTGACTGTTTTTTAGGTTTAATTTTGTTTATAAACGTTAAAATTTCAACATTAAGAAAAAGGCGGTATAGTTTTCTTTAAAGTGCGAGTTCTATATTTAGTAAAAAGATGGAAAATGTTTCAAAATTTTTTTTATAAAAAAGTTAGTTTTTTCACAAATTATCATTGATTTTTGGAATGAATAAAAAGAAGGACGGTCTAGGAGATGCTATTAAAAATCGGATGTTTTTTAAAACAGAGAAACTTTCTCTGTTTTAGTGTCTCTTAGTGTGCTATAATCTTTGCAGCAAATTTGTTTTGCAATCGTGCTGTGAACTTGTCATGACAAATTCACAGCAAACTTGCATTGCAAGGAGGCGTGGCGCTAGTTGTCTATCTTCGCCGTGGCGAACTTGTCGCAAACTTGTTATTCAAGGAGGGTTGACGGATTCTGCATTGTTAATTTGCAGAAGTTTCGCTTCAACTTTGACGCGTCAAATTTGCCATGACAAGATAATATCAAGTAAAAATCAAACTTGCTGCAAACGTACGTGCTATCTGGGGTAGAATGAATACATAATGCTAAAACTGTAGAATAATGAAGCCAATGCAAACATCAAGGTGCGATGAAGTTAAAATTTTTCAGAGTTGAAAATTAATTTGAATTTCCTTTCAGATCAAATTGAATGTATTTTAAGATTTAGTTGAATTCTTTCGTAAATTGCATGGGTGAGAGTTCGAAATAAAGAAAGAAGCAAGCTTCGAGTCCAAAAAATAAATGTTTATTCCACAGAAACTAAAGAATACTTAATTTAAAATGGTATCCGCAATTTCAAAATAAAAACATAATAATCTTTCATATAGACCCTATTATGAATATTTTTTGTGAAATGTGTTTTCGAAACTTTTAACTGAATTGATTTGAAAATTTTAATTTACACCTTTTATGAAACCAGCCCACCGTGTTATCATAAATCTAAGAGTATTTATGATAAACATTTCGTCGAGGAATATCACACTTTTCCTATTGAAAGCTACCTTCAAAAATTCCAAAAAACCTCATTCCGAATCTTCACTCAGATAACGACTAATATAAATAGAATGATATATCTCCTAACAAATATTTATACACCACATGTTTTCAATCCTTTATGGTTACTGATATCAAATTCATGTATCGTGAACATTTTAATTAAGAATGCATAAAATTAAGTAATTTAAATAGAGATTTTTACCAAGAGTTAATTAGTTCTAACTTATATGACTTCTTTCTATATTCTATAACTTCTGAATGTGAAATTACATATTATCTTATTTTGTTTCATAGATACCAAATCAAGACGACTGCTACGAAGCCAAATTGACTATCCATAGTGTAGAAGGAGGGGATTCTAAGACATATACATTGGTAGTTGAAAATGAAAAAGGCCGTGAAACTTTCTCAGTTGCCTTAGAAGTGAGAGGTAAGATTTGCTTTAATATCCGCCCTTCTTAATTAACAATTTAGTTTTTGAAGTTAAAATAGACCAAGTAAATGGGCCGGATAAGTCAGAGGGCTCTCGCTTCCTTGGTAGGGGAAGCAATAATGTATGATTGAGTTGCATCCACTCTGATGACGGAACGTACCTTCTGCGGAGAGGACTGAGACTGATAGATTTTAGGACTTTACTCTCTGTTTCCTTATTAACGTCGTGACAATTGCCAGTCAGCTTTCGCCGGATGCTTGACAACGTGGGGATAACTCGTTTCTGATTCGACATAATGCTAGTTAAAATAAACCAGCGGGAGTGACCTCCCCGAAACTTTCTCGCATACGACCAGTAAGGTGGGGTGGGTAAACACCCAGTAGGTAAATATTCTTGGGGTATTTACCCGAGGCCTAGTTATTTTGAGCAAAAAATTATGAATGGGGTATTTACCCGAGGCCTAGTTATTTTGAGCAAAAAATTATGAATGGTGATTTACAATGAAACATATCAAATTCATGAATTCTTGAAACTTAATATTTTGCAAAAAGAATTGCGTATGTTTTCAATTTTTACGCGCGCTGAGGTACCACAACTTAATTTAACGTTTTTGAGTAAGAAATCTTACTACAGATATCACGCAAGATTCCATCATACCTTCCATCTGGAGAATGTCAGAACGAAGTTTCAATTCGGGTTGCCATAATTTCTGAAGCGCGTATTTACGGCTCGCTACAGTTTCCTTCGCAGACCGCCAAGGTCAAACGCCAACCATACTAACTTGAGCAAAACAAGTATACGATTATACAGACCTACAGACAGTCAACCATTTGTCGGATTTGGCCCAAAATTTTATACGGACCTACATTCATGATGATAAAACTGTGTACTAAATTTTATCCATCTAGGTATACAAGTTTTTGTGTTATAGTGTTCACATGATGGCGGACAGGCAGACTTCCCGTAGACGGATTTTGTCCAAAATTTGATAGAAACTTATAAATTATGTGTAAAGATCACGTACCAAATTTCATCCCCGTAGTTCTAATAGTTTTCGAGTTATCGTGTTCACAGACAGACATAATTCTAAAATTGTGTTTTTCGGACTCAGGGAGGTCTAAAACGTGGAGATTCGTCAAAATCTCGAGTTCGAATTTTTTGACGATTACAATACTTTCTCTTTGTATACTTCGCATACGAGAAAGTAAAAATTATACGAAATATAATGTTGAATGATTTACTTTTCCAAGGCATTGGAATTTTTCCAAAAATAAAAACACAGTTTTGAATATTTTATCGAGAGCCTACTTTTCCGCGTTATTGTAATCATTTATCATTGAACAATAAAATAGGTTTAATAGTTTGTGAAAGCATTAAGTCTTGTTTTCCTTTAATGTTTCCTTTACATTAAAAGTGTATATATTCAAAATGTACTGTATGCATGCGTTTATGATACCTGCAATTAAGTTAAACATTATAAATTGTATCTTAAAATGTCTCAATAGTTTTGCTCTTGGAATTCCATTTTCTGTAAGAAAGTTTTATAACATACAGCAGGTATATAAGAAACATTTATAAAGTACTGGTCTGAAAATATCAAGAAGTGCTGTTTTGGCATAAAAAGGATGCTTTTAATCGTATGGGTGTCGTAGGATATGAGCTTTTACTGAACCACCCACCTCGTAGATTATTTAACTTATAACAGTCGAACAAAGAATCTCTGGTTTATACCCTATGATTAAATGTGCAGTATGCGTAAGATTTTCCAGATTCCAAAAGAAAATAATGTTGTTTACATAAATTCACAACATTCCATCTAAATATGTAGCGCACGCGTTGCTATTGATTGGAGCTATACTATGACAACAATGAAGACATTAGTATTTTTCGCGACGTTAACATTCCATGTGCTTCAAAATTTACAGACCCACTCGCATCAGTTCAAGTGCGTTTTGCACAGGCACACACAAGAAACCTGAGTAAGAACCTTAGATTGCAGTAATTGACTTGTTCATTGCATTTTGTTATGTTCATTGGTTTTGAAACATCTTGAAAACCAAGTATCTATCATTTTTTTTAACTGTTCGGAATTCTGCAGTAGGATGAGTTCTATGGGGAAAGTCGAGTTTTCAGTTAATAATGTGTTTATTAATTTAACGTATCTTTTTTTTAAAGTTTCGCATTTTAAGCAGTCACCGCTTAAAATACTCGCATTTAATTTTTTTGGGGGGGAAATATTGCAATGACCGTGCGTATCAAGGAAATAATTCAGTTTAGTTAAAAATGAATGATGACAAAAATAATTTAGCTTTCAGCCATTAATCATTAAAAATTAGCCATTAATATCATGAAAAACAAGCATTCAATCTCTTTGAATTCTAGTGGACTGATGGTAAATTTATGTCTCTGACATCATAAATTCTGCCAGTGATAAAAATTAGAAATTTTCTTATGATTCAAAATGTGTTATCTGTGGTTGTTCATATACTTTGCCGTAGTTATTCTCATGCTGATGTAGTGGTTGATAAAATGATAACGTATAAAGTAGAGACTATAAAACGCCGTCTTCATATTCCCGTGCCTGTACCCATCATGGCTACTGAATGGTTGAATAGGTATGAAAACGTCACCTTTATTAAGGATCGCAAAAAATCAAATCAGCTAGTAATGTGTTTATTAATTTAGTATCTCTTTTATTTAAAAGTTTGGCATTTTAAGCAGTCATCGCATGGGATGCTCTCATCTAAGTTGTTTTTTGGAAATACTACAATGGCCATGCTTATCGAGGAAAGAATTCAGTTTAGTTGGAAAGGAATTACTTGATACTCTGGAAAAAAGCATTCATCTTTTTTTTTGAATTCCTAGTGGACTGATAGTAGATTATGTCTCTGACATCATAGAATTCTATGATAAAAATTAGAAATTTTCTTGTAATTCAAATGTGTTATCTGTAGTTTGTTCATATACTTTGCCGTAGTTATTCTCATGCTGATGGTTGATAAAATGATAACGTATAAAGTAGAGAACTATAAAACGCCGTCTTCATATTCCCGACCTGTACCCATCCTTGGCTACTGAATGGTTGAATAGGTATGAAAACGTCACCTTTATTAAGGATCACAACAAAAATCAAATCAACTAATCAATGTGTTTATTAATTTAGTATCTCTTTTTTGGTTTGGCATTTAAGCAGTCATCGCATGGGATGCTCTCATCTAAGTTGTTTTTGGAAATACTACAATGGCCATGCTTGTATCGAGGAAAGAATTCAGTTTGGTTAAGAAAGGAATTACGATATATTTATATTTTCACTTCATTAATCATTAAAAATTGGCCACCAATGTCATGGCAAAAGAAGCATTCAATCTTTTTTGAATTCTAGTGGACGGAAATGGTAAATTTATGTCTCTGACATCATAAATTCTACCAGTGATAAAATTAGAAATTTTTCTTATGATTCAAAATGTGTTTTGCTACCGTGGTTGATTAAAATATACTTTTTGCGTAGTTGATAAATGCTGATGTAGTGGTTTGATAAAATGATAACGTATACAGTAGAACTATAAAACGCCGTCTTCATATTCCCGTGCCTGTACCCATTATGAAAGCTACTGAGTGGTTGAATAGGTATGAAAACGTCACCTTTATTAAGGATCGCAAAAATCAAAATCAGCTAGTTAAAGTGCTACCGAGGATGCACAGATGAAAGAATACATTTCATGTACAGTAAATTAAAAGAATAAAACAAACAAACATTGTAAACACAGAAGTACATGGCATCTGAACGGCAAAGAAGGTAAACATTTACTTTTAAAATTTCAATTCAAATGTTTTTTAAAACTGAATATTTTCCATAGCTGCGTAATTAATATAATAATTATATTATAATAAATATATGCTACTTAAGGGGACATGCGACTGGTAAACCTCAAGAAAATTTTTTGATTTTATGAAAAAAATAAATATTATTCCCCTGTCTTTTTCTGAACAATTTAAAACAATCGGCGTTAAAAATTCCTACAATCATGAGGTTATGAAGGAAAATGTATCAGCTCTTCAACGTAAACACTAGTATGGCTATATCTTTAAAGCCGCTATGTCAAAATGTGTTTTTTGATATTGCTCGCACGATATTTTCAGTTCCTATTGAATATTTTTACATAAACCCTTTTCCTGAATATGTATTGTGCTATGTCCTGCAAATTGTATCACAGTTTTTGCACATATTTTCTCAAAGAAGTTTTTTTTGGGGTGTTAGAAGAAGTTGAAATTTACTATTTTAACATTTTTATTTAAATTAACATATAAAATAAAAATTAAATTTAAATATTAATAAATACAAGTTTAGTTCTTAAAAAAGACCGACTATTTGGATTACTTAGATACCCAAAATATTGTGTTTAGACAAATATTTGTTCGTAATATGCGCACAATGTGACATCTCATTTTCTCCAAAAATTATACTTTACTCTCTCAAAAAAATTCATACCAATATAAGGGTTTGAAAATGTATTGTACTCTAAGAGAAAAGAACAGATATTTTTCTAGAAATAAAGTGAGTTTATAAGAATCGCATTCTTTCAAAGATATAATGTATGGAATTTGACAGTTTCCTCCCATTTTTTCGAGGTTTAAGAGTGTATGTCCCTTAAATATATAATATCGATAGTCGTACTACCTTATAAAATTCATTCTATAAGTTTACGAGTTGGTAAAATATTTCAGTTATGACCTTCAGTAATCATATTCAAAAGAAATACGGTGAATTTCAATACGAATTCTTATGATTCAGAATGTATGTTTTGCCACGTGGTTGTTCATATACTTTTGCTGTAGTTGTTCGCATGCTATTGTAGTGGTTGATAAAGTAGCATTATACGGTGGGGAACTATAGATCACCGCCCTGTATCCCCATTTTCTGTACCCTTTATGGCTACTGATTGGTTGAATAGGTACCAAAACTTCAACTTTAGTATGGATCAGAAAAAAGTCAAATCAGTTGAGTTAAAATTTAGGATACACAGCTAGAAAAGTACATTTCATGTACAATGAAAATAAAAAATAATACCAAACAAACACTGCAAACACAGAAGTACATGGAACTCTAGACGGTAAAGAGAAAGAATATAGAGATTTTCCTTGAGCATTAAAACTTCATAAAACACATCACAATAAAATAATATCAAAGGTGTATAAATTAGGACCGTGGATTACTTTCTTTCAAGTTCTGTTAAAACATTACGGTAAAATCATTTACTTCATTTCACTCAAGATATCTTACAATCTTTCATTCATCCTATCAATTCATTTAAAACTTATATGTGTAGATACTTATTTCTTGCTTCTTCTTTATTTTGCTTCCCTGAATACGTTGGATAATTTTTTTAAATGAAATGCAATTGCTCTCTTCATAAATCTTATACATTATCAAATGGCATTGATAGTTTTCTATAGAACAGTAGCATATAATATTTTTAGAGTTGTTACGCATATTTTTTGATACTACAATGGTTACGTAAAGAGT
>BGPR01015045.1:6794-37659 GCA_013235015.1 Araneus ventricosus
CAGAATGGTGAAAGTCACGGATTAAATAACAATATGTCTAAATATACTAGAAATTATTTCATGGCGAAGTGACTTCTGTACCCGCTGTTCGTGTAATTTATCAGGAAAACAATTTTCATTAGTATTCGTGAGCTCTTTCAATCCAGATGTTCAGATATTTGGACATTTCAACGTCCACTACCACTTGAAGAGGACTTTTCTGTTCCTGAAAATTCGTATTATTCCTATTCATCTTTGAGCAGACTATGAAGTGCAAAAGAAAGATAAAATAGTTTTGCAGCACTTCTGAACAAACACTCTTTTTCAAAAATTTAGTTATAATTCGCAGTATCCAATTATCCTCCGAAGCTCTTAGCAATTGTAAACATACATGGTGGTTGTCTTGAATGACCCCTCGAAGAATATTGACTCCAAATTAAGACTTATTTATTATTAACAAGTAAGCTCCTTTTTAATGAACATTATGCCTAAATATACTGGAAATTATTTCATGGCGAATTGACTTCTGGACCCGCTGTTCTTGTAATTAATTAGGAAAACAATTTTCATTAATATTCGTGAGCTCTTTCAATCCAGATGTTCAAATATCGGGGCATTTCGAAGCCCATTACCACATGACGAGGGCGTTCCTACTCTTTAAAATTCATGTCATTCTTATTTGTCTTTGAGCAGACTACACCCTTCAGAAGCCGAAGAAAGATTTTTTCAAACACGTCTACAAAGTCAGTTTTTTAAATTTAGTTATCATTCTTAGTATCTAGTTATTCTTTGAAGCTCTCCGCAATTACCAACTTGCATGGCTTAGTCTTGAATATTCCTATGAAGAATACTTACTCCAAATTAAACCTTGTTTAGTATAGACAAGCAAGCTCTCTTTTAATGAGTTTAATTTTAATGTATTATTTCAATAAAATAATATTTAACCATTCAGATATGTATTGTATATTTTCTAACGGATTACCAAATTCAGAAATCAGAGAAATATGTTTAAACACGTCTACAAAGGCAAATCTTTTAATTTAGTTATCATTCTTAGTATCTAGTTATTCTCTGAAGCTCTCCGTAATTGCCAACTTGCATGGTTTTGTCTTGAATATTCCCATGAAGAATACTTACTCTAAATTAAACCTTGTTTATTACAGACAAGCAAGCTCACTTTTAATGAGTTTAATTTTAATGTATTATTTCAATAAAATAATATTTAACCATTCAGATACGTATTGTATATTTTCTAACAGATAACCAAATTCAGAAATCAGAGAAATATTTTTTTAAACACGTCTACAAAGGCAAATCTTTTAATTTAGTTATCATTCTTAGTATCTAGTTATTCTCTGAAGCTCTCCGTAATTGCCAACTTGCATGGTTTTGTCTTGAATATTCCCATGAAGAATACTTACTCTAAATTAAACCTTGTTTATTATAGACAAGCAAGCTCACTTTTAATGAGCTTAATTTTAATGTATTATTTCAATAAAATAATATTTAACCATTCAGATATGTATTGCATATTTTCTAACAGACTACAAAATTCAGAAATCAGAGAAATATTTTTTTAAATACGTCTAATAGAATTTGTTGCTAGAAAAAAAAATTAGTTATAATTCTCAGTACAAATTATTGTCGGAAGTTATTCGGAAATTCAAACATACATGACGGTTATCTTGAATAGTCTTTGAAGAATATTAACTCCAAATTAAGCCTTTTTCATTATTAGTATGATGCTTGCTTCCAATGAGCTTAATTTTATTGCCTTATTTCACTAACAAATATTTAACCGTTCAGATATATAATGCATATCTTCTGAAAGCCTTTTGTGATTGAACAGATGAACTAATTACGAATTTGCGTTTACAGAAATTATATTTATTTCAAAACATTTCATTTTGTGTAACACAAATTTTGATCAAAGTTTCATATAGAATTTTCTCATACATATTATAAACAAGATTAATGATCGGCAAGATGAAACAAATTCTTCATGCAACATTTAAAATTTCTCAATTCAAATCATGTTATATGAGTAGACACCAGCTGATATTTATTTTATAAAAAAAACTTTTAAATTCCGAAGCAGGATTTAAGCAGTGCTTACATTAAAATAACTAAATATTTTTCTCTTAGAAACACCCACAATTTTTTCTCAAATATTCAAATTCTTTTTCAGAAGGATAATTGGCAATGCTATTTCAATGGACATGCATTCTTCATCCGAATAAAATTTCCTGCATTTGGAATGTGTTTACTAATGGAATGTCTGTATCAGACAAATTAAATACTTACAATTTTGCAATTTGCTTAATAGGATTAATTTGAGTTCGCGAAATGTAGGGAGTAAGTAATTCAGGAAAACAAATCTCTGAAATCTAACTGGTTGAAATAAATTAATTTATTGCAAAATAATTAAATTATTTTTTTTATAAATAATAATAAAATATAATATAATAATAATATAATTTTTATAAATAATTGTAATTTAAGTAAAAAAATCAGTAGAAAACCTTTAAAAAAATGAGATTTTACAGGTATTTTGAAGGTTTCTATAGGGATTTTGAAGAAAATTGAAAACTGCAGGTTTCCTTCAAGAAATGTACAGTTTATTTAAAGATTCCATGGAGGCTTTTTACGACTTCTAAATCATCATCAAGGAATTTTGAAGATCTCTGCAGGTATTTTAAAGGTAAATAAAAGCTGCAGGTTTCCTTCCAGAAATGTACAGATTTTTTAAAGATTTTATACAGGCTTATTTCAACAAGTTCATATACTTCAATTTACCTTCAATGACTTAGCAGATAGCAGATTTTTTTAAAGCAGATTTTACTTCAGGCATTTTGAGGAAAAATGAAAATTGCATAACATATGAACGTTTTTTTAATTTTATTTGGGTTTCATACAGTTTTAAATAATATGGTATCTAACTCGGATTCAAACACCTTGAAGTAGGACTGGATAGAGAGCAGAGGGAAGGGGAGAGAACTAGTGTTTAATATATAAAAAAGATATATTTGAAGAAAAATGTAACTTTTAAAATTTTGCGAAAAAACTTAATTCCATGCGATTCAGAACTAAGCATTTTCCATATGAAGCATGATGATAAGAAATTTTAATCTGTAATAAATACAATAAATTCTTCTTCTGAATAGAATGCAAATCTTGATTTACTTCTAAATAGAAAAAAATATTTAAAAATGATTCTTTTTAAGGTCATATAAATATATATAAGATCAGGCTTTACTAAGGTAAAATGTAGTCTATTTTGGTCATCGAAGAGACAATATTTGGCTTAAATCTTCTTCTATTCAGGCATTGAGGATATTACGTTATTTCTTCATAGGTAAAGGATTCAATTTTTACGTAGCTCTATGACCAGTATTCAGAAAGTTACGCTTGAGCGGCGCGTTGTTGTTGAAAGCTTACATGCTGGCGTGAAAAAAGGAAGAAATGAATGCGTAGAACGCTTAAGTACCCAGAGAAGGGAATTTTCCCGGAAAAGTCATGGGACTGGAAAAAAAGTTGTAGTGCGCTTTTTACGATAAAAGTAGAAGTAATTAAAATGAGGTGTCGTTAAAAGATTATTTAAGTAAGTTAAAAAATTAAAATATCACATATATATATATATATATCTTTTCGTAGGAAAACTGACAAATTAAAAAAACCTTTTTGTTTAAAATAAAGAAATAAACGAAAAAATATTTATGTGTGAAATATCATATTCAACATTATAAAAAATATTAAAAACATATTAAGCATTATAAAAATATTAAAGAAAAAAAGAAACTTTTCGGAAATAATTTTCTATCGCTTGTCTCTGCATGGTCTAATTGTTTAGACATGTAATAGTAACCTGTTTTTTCTTATATAAGCTAACTTTATAACACATTACGTGTTCTGACAATAGTTGATTTTTGCACCACTAGATAGAACTCCTAGAGGGTGAAGTTAAAACTTAAATACGTAGATTATTTGACACCACCTTTCCAAAGTCCTATCGGGTATGGGGGTAGCGCGCTTGCCTTCCAACTCTTGGAACACGGGTTCGAAGTTTGGTGAGGGGAGTGCCAGCTCAGGTGTCGTCCTCGTCATCTGACCGTGGTTCAAAATTACGAGTCCGTCCCAAAATAGCACTCGTGTTGCTTCAAAACGGGACGTTAATATAACCAAACCAAACCATTTATATTCTAACAGTAAGTCGAAGGTTTTAAGGTGTTACTTTATGTGCCTCATTACCGTGTTTCAGTTCAATTCTTCCTTTAGTGGTAAGAAATGTATTCAATTTCTATGAAAATTTTCTTGTCTTGTATTTCTTTCTTGAAGTATGGAATAGAATAGAATGTCCCTTTCGTATTTTTTGAAATTGCAGGCTCAAATTGATCTCCTAATGAGATTGTTTAACTTAAACGACAATGCACTTAATTATTCAGTATTTAATGTGCTTAGTTAGACACGACTTCGTCAATGAAACGCTGTCACTGAAAGTAAGCGCCGTCAACTTAAAGTTCGTATATCAAGGATGAGAAATCTTTCAGACGTTCCTTTCTTCTTCGTAACCATTCTACACAATGTTCCAAGCTCAGGGCGAAGATATTGAAAATTAACAATAGCTTAATTCTCTACATTCAGTTAAACAAAGAAAATATCTAATTTAACATAACAAGCACTTTATATCATTTAAAAAATTACAGAAGCCTAAAAGTTAATTATTTCTCTTAGAATGTGCAAGACAAAGTCGGTAATTTTTCTGGAAAGCTTGCACTTTCTGCAGCAGAGTAAATATTCTCTCGAAAGATGATTTTCTTGGTTTTATATAAAGATATGACAATATTAATACTATCATTAAATGCATTTAATAATCTATTTCATTATAAAATAAATTCAGAAAGCAATTTATTACTTTTGATCAGCAAAGAAAACAACTAATCACGAAATAACTATACTATAAACTTGAAATAGCAAACATTGCGCTTTCTTAAGATGTCTGGGATGATATATAAGACTCAGACAATACAGGAACCAAAATCTCACACCATCTTTTAACGCAACTTGAAGAAATTTGATCTTCCTATATTTAAATTGGGCTGTCTAAGCTCTGAATAGAATATCTCCAGTAGAATTCGAAACCAAAATTGCGTTGTTTTAATAAATATTCGAGACTCTGCCTTCTACCATTTTTCATAGAAAAAATATTTCTTTTGGTATAACAATTCTAATAATAGAAACTTAAATTTCTTTACATGGTTTTCGATAACATTTGCTGGTATAGCTAGGTTTAAAGACGTCTGGGGCAAATAATAATCTTTTTCTTGCCTCCTACTCACATTTTTCTTAAAAAATAAATAAATAAATTATTATTTTGAAAACGCGTCTCTCGCCTAAGACTTTTCCCTCTTTTAAATAAATTCTTTTGACACAATACAACTGTCTCACTGAACACATTCTGATTAATTTGAAATTTTTAGTTCAAGTTTTGCTAATGCAGCATTAAAACGATTAATGTAATTACTAATATAATAGCCCAGATCTGTCTCGCACTGATCCCGTAAGGCTCTGGCGTCACCAACAATAAAATTCGCTCCATAGCGCGACGAGACGTTAAACACCATTATTTCATTGTTAGAGCACTTAAATTTCAGTAATTTTAAATTTAAAAAGTAATTGTCGTTCTAATTTCAAATTTAATAGCTCTAAAATAGTGAAATAAAATTTGCTATCGATTGATATAAAATTTAATTCGCTATGAATTCCGAGAAATTTTAAATTACATTAATCATTTATTTCAAATTAATTTCCGTTTTTTAATAGAAAGTAGTAAATCACGTCAGTGATA
Organism: Araneus ventricosus; assembly: GCA_013235015.1. Lineage (NCBI taxonomy): Eukaryota > Metazoa > Arthropoda > Arachnida > Araneae > Araneidae > Araneus > Araneus ventricosus. The sequence goes on from BGPR01015045.1 coordinate 12,619, forward strand.
TACCATGGTCGTGATATAGTTTGGGCGTCACGTTGCTTCTGATTATTTACTGCAATCGCGATGATATAATTTGATAATATCGTTTGCCAACGTAAAAATTTACACGAAGACATCTGAAGTACAAGGAAAGTTGTTAAACAATGAAAAATACTTCACGCAGAACGTTGTTTACAAAGAGGGTTTTTGAACAAAGAAATATGTAAATAATGTGTAAATAAAAAATATTTCCTGTCATAAGACATATGTTTATTTTATTTGTTTTCAATCAATGTTAAACATTTCTCTCGCATATATATCTATTTAAAAGTGTCAAATTTGACGGCAAATCTCTCGAATGAAAAGCAATTTGCACCCCGCATACCATGACGGGTGATTTTCTAATTAATAATAAGTGCTAACTTCCGATTATTTATGGGGAAAATATCATTACAAATTTATGCACAGCACCTATAAGTAAAAAGTATAAACCTAATCGGTGTTAGTTTTTATTTAAATTAACACTTTTCACTATACGTAATTTTCTTTTCATATGTAAGTATAAGGCATAAATAGTAGGCAAAATTGGAATTTCATAATTGACATTGCTTGAGAAGATAGTGTTGAATATTTCCTTATAAGTGCGAAATTCAGAACCAACATTGCTAATTACACTTTAAGACATCACGTTCACCTAATCTACGACGAAGAATTTGAAAAGCAGTCACTATTATTTAATTTAAAGAAAAACATTTAATTCCAACTTACACCATCAAACAACATTAATGGGTAATTTCTCGTTCCAAGACGCAAATAAGTTGCAACTAATAACAAGGTCTTCGAACCTTAAATGTGCTGATAAGTCACATTGTCTTCAGCAATATAAGTCAAAGTTCCCTCATCTGCATATTCCGTGTCCCCACAGAAGCTAAATATATTCCACTCAGTTACTGAGGCTACGCTAAAGTCAATACATCTTCCTTAAAATGCCTCTTCCTAGAAAGAGAGAAACTTTTCTACTGCACGCTATTCTTGATCAGGATCGCATCGCGACATGGGCTGACACCACTAATTTAGACGCATCTTTGTTAGAAATGCCTTCTGCTTAGTGAATTCTGAGAATGACGCAATCTGATTACCATATAAATAGCCCATTCTGGTTTGTAGAGGGTATAATACAGGCTGCACACAAATAAAGTGACACATTTCAAAAATTAATAAAAAAACTAAAAATGTTGGAACTACGGTTTTTTAAAAATAAGAGAGCATCTCAAAAGGTTTTTAACGTAGGACTACTTTCCTCCAATTGGGATCTCAGAAAGAAAATTGGTTCACACGCCAAAACGCCACGAAACTTGGTATGGGAGATCCTCTATATTATAAAACTCTATATGTTAAAAAACATAACTAATATCTTATTTTAGAGATAAAGGGTAACAACAGAAGTCACAAAAATTTACTTAGACTTAAAAACGTAGGAGAAACAAAAGAGACAAGCGAGTAAATTTGTCCTACGTTTTTAACATCAGCGGATGTTTTACTTTATTTTTATGTTGAAAAATACATTTTCTTTTATTTTCCCTTTATTAAATTCGTATTAAAATTTTATGTTTTCTGACACTATAAATTGGCTTTACTGCCAAGTGAATTTTTTTTATAAACTTAGGAGATACACTTCGAAGCTTGGAAATTCCTGACTGAAGCAAAAATTTTTATTATTGATTTGTTTCAGATTTAGAATTCTTAAATAATGATAAAAAAACTTAATTTAATATTAATTATTGTAAGGAAGTTTTAGTATTGAAGAAAAGTGAATCGAAGCAAGGGACAAACACAAAGTTTTTCTATCAATTAATTGCAGTATGATTTTACTTCTTATTGAATAAAATTAAAAAAATCACACATCAAAATTCATAGGAAAAAAAGTTGACCAGAACAAAACACTTAAATACGTTTAAAAATTCTCCCCTTTATCGTCTGTCTGAATGGAATCGTAAAAATATATACACTTTTTTAGTCAACTCCGTGGTAAAGATGGCAATTTCAATTCTTTTAATGTCTCATCCTTTTAGATAAGAAGCTGAAAATGACTTTTGTGCATTCCGTAAAATGCTTGCAATATGTATATTAACTATACTATGTATGTGACATTATATTTTTTGCTTTTATTACACATTTTTATATTGCGATGATGATGACGTTTCCCCTGAGTCAGTCAAATAAAGCCATGAGTAAATATACAGGCATTGCAATCTGTACCATCTTGAAGGAGTGTAGATTTTCAGCAGGTGAGAAGCAGATCCCCAGAAAAAAACTGGCTCATTATGGAAAAAGAAATTGCCATTGCCACAAGGGGTTGAACTCAGGACAGCCTTAGGAGATGTATGACCCAATTGGAAACAATATTGCATAACCCCCTTACATTTAAGTTTTAAAAAATAACGCATACTGACTAAATAAACAATATGAAATTTTGATAAATAAATTAATATTATTTATTTTTAAAAATTTTAATAATTAAAAAAATAATTTTAATAATTTTTAATTCTAAAAGATGTTAAGAAAACGCGATATTGATTATTTCTCTCTAAATTATCTAAAAGAAAACATAATAAAGAATTAAGTTGACCGAGACTAATTGTTTTCTTAATTAAAAACATATCTACATTAGTGTGTCTCTACACTTCACAAGCTTCAAGTGGCTGTCTTCAGAAACTGCCAATATCTTGAGACATTCAGAAGCTGTCGCTGTTTAATAAACTTGCTACATGACCCTGTTTAACAGAACGGAAACGAAAATACCCAGTCCTCTCCACAGAACAATGTCATTCCCTTGATTTATGGGTGGGGTGTGATTGTCACTGCCATGCCAGTTTGTCACCATGTGAAAGTGGCATGCCTTATAAGTAACTCAATACTTCTTATCTTTCTATTATAATTTTATTTTTTGTTATAGTAGGGAAAGTTGACAGCGACTGTTGACTCCTGAAACAGTGTCAGCCAAATATAAGAGAAAATTTTGACAACATTGGTTTGCAAGCGAATTTAAAAACATAAATTCGAAAATTCCTAAGGATAATGTTATGAAATCGAAACGAAAAATTTTAATTTGAATAAATTTGAGTACATTCCTTTTTTGCACTTTTTCGCGGGGCCCTATTTGGAGCAATTGGTCCAATCGGCTAAAGGCCGTCCCTAGTTGAACTTCTACCTGTTGGTCCACGGAAGGTCTTTTATTTCTCTTCTACCACCTACTGGATTCAGTAGACCTATTGCGTGTTAATGTATTTTTCTATTAGTGTTAATGTATTTTCCCATTAGTGTTAATGTATTTTCCTATTAGTGTTAATGCATTTTCCTATTAGTGTTAATGTATTTTCCTATTAGTGTTAATGTATTTTCCTATTGATCTGCATATTTGGCCCCTCCGCTAGGTGGCGCTAGTTGTTACTGTTTTGTAGTATTTAATTTCGCATCGTACCAGCTTCTAGCCGCTATTCCTTGCTGTTGTAGTGATTGTATTTTAATTTTTAGCTGTTCAATGCCAGCAACTTGCTATGTATTTACTATAACATGCAGTTTTTATTAAATGCTTAATTCTGTTCAACTGTTTGTAATTGTATATAGTTATGAATACAGATTTTAACGTAAAGTTTGTTCTTCATTTACTGAATGAGACAACACCAAGATCTATTTGGACACCAGCCACCTCATTGTTCCAACAGTGAGTTCTAGGGTGAATTGTGAACTCAAAATTCCTCACGGGAACGCATAGCAATTTAACCGCAACACTCCCGAAAAACAAAAAAAAAATGAAAAAGAGCTATTGAAAATATCACGAAAATAAAAAAGAAAAGAAACAAAAAGTAAAATTAAAATTATTTTGAAAACAACCAAAGGTTAAAACGAAACTTTTTCCTGAAAAATCGAAAAATATATATGAAAGACTCTCGCAATACTTTTGATTTAGATTCTGACAATTATTCAATTAAAAGTACAAGTTCAACAATGTTAGTAGAAGGAAATACTGAAAGTGGTGATGATTTTATCAATAAGAAAACTTGCTATTGATGATTGGTTACTGGTCAAAGATACAATACAGGGAAGAAAACTATAAAGCAATTTGTTGGTTAAATTCTCAATATTTCTGAAGATGGGCTTAGTATAAATTTGCTCGAAGAGTTGCAGATTCCAAATTTAAATGTACACCCAATTATAACATTACTGTCATTGATGAAAACAATACTAAAATGATTCTTCGACCACCAAACATCACCACAAAAATTTACCATGTTAGTTTTGTTTTCACTACTGGTTTAGAAAGATTTTTTTTTTATCTGAAGTATGAAACAAAACATTTCTGAAGAAATAATAAGCAGTAAAATTTATAACAATGTCTTTTGAGATATTTTTTCAGAGCTGCCTCAAGCATCCCTTCACTGTGGATTATGTATCCCTCTCTTGAGCGAAAATGTGAAACAAAAAGTAAATATTTATTAAGCAATAAAATAGGACGAAAATGACTAATTTTCTCATTTAAGTTCGAAGTCAAAATGCCAAAATTTACACTACAATATTCTATTCTTCAATTCATAATTATACAAAAATAAAAAATAAATAAAATTTAAAAATTGGTTCAATTATCCCTACTCTACCCTACTAAAAAAATAACTTTAAAAATTGTGCCATCAGTTGAATCAAGGAAACAGGCTTGTGTGTTGGCTCTCTACAGGGCACACAGCTAGACCTAGAGCTACGAAACTGGGCACAAACAAACTTTGGAGGGTGGAAATAAGTGGCGGCTCGTCAGCTCAGAAACAAGCAGTGTTGTATAGACCTAAGTTGTAGTTAATTTTGTGTTGATTATTTTGTATATAATGATGATATACTAAAAATTGATAGTTTTTGAGTTATAAGAAAAATTTAGGGAAATTATTGTTTCATACTTTTGGCTATAACTAAAATTCCAGCAAAATTTATTGATGGCAAACCTCAGATTCGTAATCAGCACTCGAAAAAACATAAAGATGCAAAAACTTACAACTCCTCCAGAATTGGATTTAAAAAACTACTTAACGACTAAACTACGAAGAAAAAGCGGGGGAATGAAGCCAAATGAGGAAGTCGCGCCAAACGAGACTTGGGGAAAATACAGCTCAAATGCAGGGAATTTCGAGCGGGGAAAGGGTTGCTTTTCTCCCTCTTCGTGTTGCTCACTGCGTTAAATTCGGATCCGAAAGAGGGCAAAGCTCTCTGCAGCTCTGGTTTGTCTCGCTCTTAACTCTTGATTGATTTTCCGTCTTACTTTTACATTTTTTATTACTTTTTGCCATTTTCATTGATCACTGATTTCAGAAAGTGGAAAAGTAAGCCAATTAGAATAAAAAAGAAAATAAAATTTTTAAAATAATTTCAGGGGGGGACTGCATCTCTGCTTCTCCTATGAACGAGCCGCCACTGTTGGAAATGTCCACCTAGTAGCCCTTTTTTAACTAATTAAACTAACTAAATTAAATTAACTAATTACTTAAATTAACTAATTACTATATTCTAACTAATTAAAAATTAAGCGAAATTTCGGATTTTATATTGATAACTTCCGAACATATTAAAACACAAAAATTATTTTTACACCACTTGAAAGTGCAAAACATTACCTTTTCGATGTTATCAATTAAGTTGTCGCATGATTTTTCTCTAATCTTAACAAATTTAAAAAAAATTATTTTTTTGGCATAATTTACAACACTACTTTTCACTATTGCAACGCATTTCAAACAGTTTTCATTGTTTAAACAAATATTTAATTGCGTGTTTCCCTTCCATTGTTGAAAGCTAAGAAAATGTCTTACTGGAGTTTACTTTCTTCTTTTATTTGATCAATTTTTCTGTGAAATCTGTAAAGGAAGTCTCAAGATATCAAGTATATAATGAAATTATCCAGTAAATTGAAAGATTATCGTTGCTATGTTGCAACTCTTTTTATTAGCGTGTTTTAAGACAATTAGCATGCTGCTGGACGTACAATTTGTAGCTCTAATTTATATTTAAATCAAATGCGCATTTTACGTTAATGTAGACAACGAACGGAACAAGTGCAAGGCTACTGAAAGAACGCGGGTTAAATGTATATAGCAATTTGAAGTTTAAAACTATTTTTTAAGGGAGCTATGAATATAAAATTATGCATAAGAGATTCAGTTGAAATTTTATTTCCGGCGATCAAGCTGGTCGCCGAAGGCGGCTTGCATTAAATGAAATTGAAGTTATGATACCGGTCCAATCTAGGGGTGCCGAAATTCGGAGACTTTATCATACATTTAATTTTAAACAAATAAAAAGATAATAAAACAAAACTAATCAAATAACAAAAATAGTTTCCCTGCATTGAACCATTGAAATTTTTTATCAGTATTTAGTTCAAAATTGTAATATATTATTTTCTAAATGCAAATACGTCTAATTTTCTAGACGAAATCAAGTTTATACACATTTAATTTAAGATCTGTCGCTGATATCCAAACTCAGAAATTGTAAAATTTGTATGAATATATTTCGGAAAATAACTAAGAAATGTAAAATTATTATCTCATTTACCAGATTAAAAAAATAATTTCTATTGAGAATAAGTTTTTTTTACGATGTGAGCTTAAAAGTAAGCACATTGACAAATAAACAATCAAATAATTAAAAAAATAATCTATCTTCTGTTTAGATGAATTTAAAATTCCGCTCTATATATTGTTACATGAACTTCAAATATGTTGTCGCTCTGGATGTAGATTTCACATTCAAGTTTGATCACAACCTTAACTCGTTAATCCCGAGGCGACTTTTTTTCTTCTAGCCCCTTTAAAACCGGGCTATTTTGGGACATGAATTGGGCTCTCCTAACCTGGGTAGTCATTTACCCCACCACCCCACCTTCTGCTGCAACCTTACCTTAAGGCACAAGGAATGGGCTGTGATGGGCAAGGATAATTGGATCCCCTAACACGCTTATCTCTTAAGCGATCTCGGAAATTCACCTCCTTTCGAAAGAAACCAACTGCCTCAGGCTGGACTTCGGCGTCGTTTAGGGAACATCTCTAGACCTCCCCAGACCGCCTCGCTCAGTATGAGAGGGTTAATCTTAAAACCAAAAAGTAGAGAGTTTACATAACTTATTTTTATTATAAAATAGTACTAATTACATGAAATCTACTCATATGCTTGTATGCTGGATGAGCATGTTTGGTTAGCATGTCTAAGATACCTGTCCCATGTCCATCCTACTGGTACGGTAAATGTAATGGTTACAGGAACATGAGAATGGTGAGGCGTTCTGTCTACGATATCTGCCTCTCTGCTGTTTTCTAAATATACCCTGCACTTTTCAATTGTTGTTAAATAATTACGGGAAAATAATGCGTTACACGCACTCATACGTAATTAAACCTTAACTAGTGGGATGAATTCCTAACGTAACTAGTGGTGCAAAGTTTCAAGGTAATCTAAAATTTAACTATGTTCCACACGCAATGTAGAATAGGGTGGTATTTATCAGAGAAAATTAAATTATACTAAATTAAGTCGGAGCATCTTAAATGATGAACGGAGCCAGCCACTTTTATAGGAAGTAAAAGTTTTATATATGAATTATTCATATTTATATTGAATAATTTACAATAATTGGATGTTAGGGATGCAATTCTCGCCAATTATTTCATTTTGCAAGTATTATGTATCTCATAACAAAATTTATTGAAATTGATTAATTTATGTTTTCTGTATTTGTGTTGTTAATTTTTTGTTCATTATTTTTCTGTTATATCCCTCCTTTTAAAATTCTTGTTCTAATTATGTTTCCGCAAGGCGAAAAATGGCATGGATTTTTGTTTAATATATTTTTTGACATTATTGATGATTACAAAACAGTTTTAAATGGAGAGCAATAATTTCTGCATTTCAAAAGAGTTCTCCTTACTTTTTTCATAGTACTTTAGGTTTCTTCCATTTCTTTGGTCAATAAACAATAAATAATTTGTTTCAATTGAGCGAAGAAAATCTTTCATTAAAACCCCCTGAAATTAAGCAAAAAGTAAATTTCTAGAATAAAAAGATAAAAAAAAAATTCTTAAACACCCACTCAAAGCCATCAGAATCCACCCAATTTCAATCGCTGAACGGAAAACACGAATTCATAAGGTTTGTGGGGATTAAATGCCATCAGTTCTATGCAGTTACTTCATCCAGCGACAAAATACTCTTTCAAGTGAGATTCTCAAAGCAAACAAAATACCTTCTTCCGGAGAAGAACAAATGTCATGGAAATGTCATAACGCTGTCTTGAGTTAACAACGGAATCCGGAGTCTACTGCGTGAGTTGAGACTTCAGAAATCCTCCTCTCAATTGCACAGAGAGGAAAGGTTGAGGATCAGAAGCAATTTCACTGTTGACCTCTTTTGAATGAATTTCACTTACAAATTTCTTCATATAAAAATTCCTAATTTTAAGTTTGGCATTCCTACTATCAGAGCCGGCCCGAACAAAAGCAGGGCCCGGTGCAAAGTTGACTTGCGGTCCTTGAAAGAATTTTCTACAGCAAAATAATTCATCTCATTTTGCTATTTATTATATTGCACAATTTGGTATAGAACATGAAAATGATATATAATTATATTATTTTTAATAAAAGCAATACTTCAATCGGCCCAAAAAATCGTTAATAAATCAAATAAAAATAATTACTTCATAAATACAATTTGGTATGCGACTTACCAGCAGAAGTTCACAATGCGTGAATTTTGTTTTATTTTCTTGCATGCTTTATATCAAATTCGTTGATAATATCATAATTTAGTGGCGTTTTCCGGTTAATTGGGATTCGATAGTTTTTCTAAGAAGGTAAATTGTCCTTGATCAATGCTAGATTTAAAGTAAATTTTTCTTAGTTTCAATCTTAAGAAAAATCTTCCTGAAGATGCGACGGTAATTGATAAAGGTCAATATAATTTTCAGAAAAGTAATAAAATTTGTATACAAGGCAAATAAATTAGTTTTAAATAAATATTGTATAAACTCACTGACCTTACTCAACTGTGACTTTCTGTGAAAAGTAGCTCTATGTGACTGAAGTAACTCTTTGCGACTCTCAATTTATGTGACTGATTCGTGATTTTGGTTGTTTTTATCGCGAATTAATTCTTGTTCTCAAATGTAATATATTTATAAATGTTATTAATATTGCATACAATTTCGGTTAGTAACAATCTTACGTAAAATCGGACGATGGTACGAAAAATAGCAAACGTAATTCAACAATTCTGGAGTACTATTTCGCCCGAATGTAAGATCGATGACTAAATTGCCTGATGCACTTGGATAGTTTGTAGAAATCCAGTTAATATACCGCTCACAACCAAATGCAGCAAGTGACTGAGGCCGACAGACAGTTAGGCATGAGAAAGCGATGGAAGCTTGGTTGGTCACTGCTTGCGCGCGCATCGGTCGTTGTGACGTCATCAAAATTCTTCGTGATTTTCACCAACGTTGCAACTCGACTGTGACTAAACCGTAACTCCAAATTCTAAACTTCTTTTTGCAACCTTCAATTCTCACCTCTGTTAAATGAAACTAAAACCAACTATCTATGTTGTTTGCTTGCGGAGCTATAAGCGTTTAATTTTACCACGAAAAGCGACATTATTTTTTTCCCGACACCCCATTAGAGCACTATGTAGGCACGTAAATTTACATCAAAATTCTAACCACCGCAGGGCTTTCAGCGAAAAGACGAATTCATGAGATTGACGTGAATCCAAAAGCCGCTTGCCTTAAGTGGTTATTTCAGTCTGTGACAAAGCACTCTTGATATGCTTTTAGTTTCCAGATCTACTGAATGTAAAATCCCTTTTTCGGAGCAGAAACAGCAGGAATGGAAATGTCATAACGCCTTAATGGCTTAAGAACGGAATCCGGAATTCTGCGGTGTAATTTCCGAAGGTTTCACTTAAGCTAAAAGATAACGTACAACTTCTCCTCTCACCTGACCCTAGGATCAGAATCGAATTTACCGCTTTTGCATATATTTCACTTAATACGTCTCTTCTCTATTTGGAAATCCTGAGTATTTTAGAGGATGAAGAGATTCGTTAACCTCCCACTTCAAATTCCAAACCATGAGTCAGCGTTATTCTCCGGAGGGACATTTACATAGATACTGGGAAAAGGGGTGTAAGCGACGGAGCATTTAGAGGTTTCAAACTTTCTTAGCTTGACTGCAAGCATGCTTACTTCATTTGATATTTTAATGAGGGAGTGTTCATTCAATAAAGTCTTCAGGAAATACTGATTGCTTCCATAAGAAAGTAATTTTTAAAGGGCGTTGTAAAAAAGTATAGGAACTTGTTTGGCATCACTGTATTCATGATTTTAATAAAAATGTTTCTCTGAATATTTTAATTAATCATAAAGTTCAGAATCATTTGAGATAGAAAACCAATTACAAATACTATTTATTTGTTAAAAATAATACATTAAAGGGAATGATTTTATCAAGAACAAATGGAGAGAAATAAAATTTGAAAATTGCTTACTTCCATTAGTGCACGGAATTATTTTTATTGATGTCAGTAAGCATGTTTCAATTTTAATATCATTAGATATTATATCGTAAGGAAATTTACGAATATAAATGTACTAAAATTTAATCAAATAATTATGCTACTGGCTTTTATATTAAAGTAGGTATAAGTCTTAGGAGTTAAGAAGAAAAACCCAATTAGTAAACTAGTAGAAAAATTCAATATTTTGTAATTTTACTTCATTAATTAATAAAATATTTTTTGCAGAATGAATTGAAATAAAATAACTAATCATATTAAAAATTCCTATCAACATATTTCTGGAAATCTGTATGTAATAGGCTTCTATATAGTGTAAATTAAAACATGATTCGATGTAACATTCTCTAATTTTAATTATTTATATTTATTTTAATTAATGACTAATTTTTATCATACAAAATGAAAACATATTCCTTTTAAAGTAATGTTTTCTATAAGACTTAGTCTTAAGAGAATATTTTCTTAGATTACAGCTAGTTTTAAATATGTGCTTCTAATAGTACTAAATTTTTCATGTACACAAGACTGACATCCGACTTTCATCTTTGGCTTTCACCATAGAATCGTAATCTGTTAATTCGAATTGTTACTACATGACAGATGCGAGTTGTTTTTCAATATAGATTAGAATTTTGGTTTAACTTACAACACTTTTAGCGAAGAAGAACTAAATTATACATACAAATATTTACAAACCATTTCAACCCTCATTATCGTAATTCCATCTGTGTATACTCATCTATGGTTATACAAATTTTAACTCTTTAATCCCGAGGAGACTGTTTTCGTCTAGCTCCAATAAAACCGGGACTTTTTGGGAGGAAACGACATGAATTGGATTCTCCCAACCAGGAAGGACATTTTTCCCACCCCCACCCCTACTGTAACATTCCCTTAAGGCGCACTGAAATAGGCTGTGGTTGGCAAGGATAATTGGACCCCCTACCGCGCTTATCTCCTAAGCCATCTCAGAACCTCCACTCCCCTCAACCGAAGCCAACATCCTCGGACCGACTCTCGTGCCTTTTAAGGGGACATTTTTAGACAGCCTCGGTCGGTATGAAAGGATTAAAGTCAAGAGTAATCGCAATAATCCCATACTTTCCCCAAGTTTCCGCCGTGCATATGCTAATATTTGAAACTGATTATTATTTGGAGAGAAATTTGAGCTTGTAATTCTTAATTTATGATGTGCTAATGAAATTAAAAAATAAAGATGTATTTATGATCTGGATTTTAAAAAAATCTCATAAATTTCGGTAACCTCCCCTCTACTATTTCTTCCTACCTACGTAATTTTAGACGTTGTTTTTAGAAGAATAAAAAAAAGGAAAACACTAACAGAAATTTTTGAAATAAAATGCGTATATGTTAAAAAAATTAGATTCATTTTTACTTCGAGAATATATGCGAAATCTATTGCCCAATATTTCACTTTAAGAGCAATGATAATTAATACTTAGTGCGTGAGACGAAACATCGTACCAGTACTTCAAAATTAAAAATGTTTTACATTACACCACCTGCATCCCCGCGTTTTAAGCCGTTTAGCTCCTTTTCCGTTTGGATAGATGAAGGTGAATTTTATTTTTGACGTAAATTTACGTCCCTCCATAACGGTCTAATGGGGTGTTAGGAAAGGAAAAAATTATAACGCTTTTCGTGGTAAAGTTAAACGCTTATAGCTCCGCAACCAAATAACATAGAGAATTGGCTTTAGTTTCATTTAACAGAGAAAGGTTGACAATGAAGATTGCAAAACAATTTTAGAATTTGTAATTACGGTTTAGTCACAGCGAGTCAAAGTTGGTGAAAATCACGAAACATTTTGATGACGTCACAGCGACTGATGCGCGCGCACGCAGACTAAGGCAATTTATTCATCGATCGCGCGAAATATTACTCAATAATTGTTGAATTACGTCGAATTTTGTGTTACAGTTCAACGCTAATAGCTCCGCAAACTTGTAACATAGAGAGTGGGTTTTAGTTCCATTTATCAGAGAAAGGTAGACCATATAGTTTGCAAAAATAATTTCAGAATTTGTAATTACGGTTTAGTCACAGTCGAGTTGCAAATTTGGTGAAAATCACGAAGAATTTTATGTAGATAGAGTCACATAGTCACACTAGACTAAAAGTCACTATAGACTATAGAGTTAATAGTCACATAGAGCTACTTTAGTCACAGAAAGTCACAGTTGAGTAAGGTAAGTAAGTGCACGTCCCTCAATACCAGCGGCCATTGAGACAGCTTCCCGTCGAGCTTTCATAAGGAAAATGCATATAACAAGGACAAAAACAAACAATAATGGAAAAAACACACAGTGGACAGAAATAAATACAAGAAGAACCCGGAAAATAATACAATATGAAAAAATGCATCGAAAAAGAGAGATACAGATTAAAAGAAAAGCTTTAAGTTTCTGGATTTGTGTGTAAGTCCGAGAGGATGCGTGCTTAGTGACATTCTTCTACAATGAAATCGTGCAGCGCATTAAGAGTTGAAGTCAGGTTCTTCACAAATTATTTGTGAGAATGTTTTTTTAATGACAGTCGTTCATTTTATAGTGAAGAAGTTTGACCAAGTGAGTGTTAGCGGATAATTTGAGGCATAGTGCATTGGATCTCCTTTTTTTCGGCTGGAGAAGTCATCATGCGTTCGAAGATTGAAGCGAAGAAGTTATGAAAGGAAAGGACCGTGTCCTGAAACGAACATAAATTCTTCAATACTCCATCTTAATGGCTTATTTGAAACTCTATGCACTATTTCGTATGTACTGTGTACAGTTTCTCCGTTATCCAGATGTTAAAAGCAGCTGATATTATGTTACCCGCTATACGCGCGAGGAGTGTTTGACACACCACGCCACGTAAAATGTGAAAAATACTGAATTCCCTTTAATTGAAATGAGTCAAATACATGTTATCTGCCTTTAAGGTCACATTAAACAGATGGAACGTGTTTCAAGAAAAATTCGTTTATTTTTTTATTGGAACTCCCATTATGTGGAATTCACATAATGGGAGTGATAAACCCTCTTGCGCTTCCTCGCTTCAGGTTTCTTTGTTAATGTCGTTTCGCTATTTAAGTTTAAGTGAGAAACAAGTGGATTTAATGAATTTTTCATATTTCTATAATGTAGATTTTTGCGGGTACAAGACTTTCATTCTGGATAATAATGTACGTGAAAACGTCAAGACATTGATGTAAAAGTTATATTATTCTGGACTTAATGTAATTGTAGTCAGCTGGTACATGTTTTATCCGATTGTACAAAAAATATTGGAGGAAAAGCTTAAAATTGTAGAAATCATTCTGAAAAATAAAAGTATATTACGCCCTAAATTTATTATATCTAAAGATAAAGTCCGACAAAACTTTTATTTGGATTTATAAAAAACTGTTTCCTGTGTACCTAAGAGAATTAGAAGCGGTAGTTTCCTTTCCAAATTGTATAAAGATCATTACATTTATGATTCTTTACTATAAAAAATGTTGAAAACATGTATGTAAGAAATATAATTTCTTATATGTTCGCAATGCGCTGAATAATATAATGAATTATTTACTAAATTTTTTCTTCTAAAAATGTGTTCTTGTATAAATAAATCTGTTTGCATAAATCATTTGGAATAGATATAGCGCAAAAATGTTGCTTGTTTTGCTTAAATAGCGAAATAACGAATTGGGGTGTCACCCCCCCCCAATGGCCAGTCTTTGCGTTACTCTTCGTAGAGAGTGCGCGTCTTCGCGTTGCTCTTCGTAGCGCGCGTCCTCGCGGGTTAAAATTAAGTTTACCGTTACTGTAGTGTCAACATAATGAAGCAGTAATAGAGCAATAGTTTATTAATAACAGAATGAATTGCTTTCAAGTAGCAATTTTTCAAAATTTTTTAGCTTTGATATGACCTTTTCATATCAATGCTAAAAAATTAGCAATGAAGTGATTATGTAAAACAGATAATTTCCTATGATACATTGAATTCAGTATTTTTAAATTAAGCTCTCAAAACGTTTTTAGTTTCATATAGAGTTCAGCCTAGCTATAATTGAGACATTATAGATTGGACTGAAAAATCAGGCAATACACAGATTTATTTTGGGCCCTAATTTTATTCAAATAAGTTCTTAATTCGATCCAATTGATCCACACAGCTGACAATAAAATTCTTTTTCCAAGAAAAAAGTGAAAAATAGTGCAATTAGATCTATCTAGCAGTGAAAAGAACCTGCGCGCCTGGAACAAAAGTCGCATGGCCTCCAGTGGATAAATTCTTTTGAGGCTTAACTATCAATCTCCATTAACACTGGAAGCAAAGTTTCTAGTGGAAATTGATGGCCCTTAATTGCGTCTTCCTCTAAAGCAAGCGCAGAATTTTTACCATTTACATTTATAGTGGAAAAATCAATCTTTTCCAAACAATATCGATGATTTATAATCTGGAAAATTTGCTCATTATTTGCAGTGAAAGTCTACATTTATTTATTTATTTTATTTACAACCCGCTCCGGCCCAGCCTACCCAGGAGGGTGTAAGACCTTCCACAGGCCGGAGGGGAAACATAAAACAAAAAAATGAACTACATTAAAAAAAAGAGTTTACAAAGAACCCCAAGGGGTCAGCAGAAACATTTATAAATCATCACTGACAACAATGCACTCAAAAAGAAAAAAAAAGTTAATGAGCAAAAACACAAAGCGCCAAAAGATAAAAAGCAAAAACACAAAACGTAAAACACAAAAAGCATAACATTAAAAACACAAAACACAAAAAGATTAAGAGCAAAAAACACAACACAAAAAGATTAAGAGTA
Source organism: Araneus ventricosus (assembly GCA_013235015.1). Taxonomy (NCBI): domain Eukaryota; kingdom Metazoa; phylum Arthropoda; class Arachnida; order Araneae; family Araneidae; genus Araneus; species Araneus ventricosus. The sequence continues at coordinate 28,021 of BGPR01015045.1, forward strand.
AAAAACACAACACAAAAAGATTAAGAGCAAAAAACACAAAAACTAAACATTAAAAACACAAAACACATACAAAAGATAACCAAATTAAAATCAATAGCATTTCGAAACCAAACAGTTACAAACAAAATTCGAGAGACAATACGCATTACAAAAATTTCACAGAAGCACACCACAGATCAAAAACTTTACAATGGACAAGATAATAATTGAAAAGGAACCGAAACAATTCCTAAAACCGTCGAAAACTCGAGAACAGTTAACCAAATAATAGAATGACACCAAGTTGAAGAAAATAATTCCCTTTTTCCCTTTTTTTTCCTGAAACCGGAACACTGCAATCAAGTTCAAAATTTAGTACTGATTAAGCCTATTGCACAAGTCCCCACAGAATCTGAAGATCTTTTCAAGTCGCAAAATGCACTCTCTATTTTTCAATAAATTTTTGAACCACTCTACCCGATTATTCAGTGCGGGTTCTTTAAGATGATACTCCTTAGTCAGCGGGCAATGAAAAATGTAGTGATTCGCGTCACCAGGTCGACCACAAGGGCAAAGTGGTGAGTTTATATGTGACGCTCTCTGCAAGCGATTTCCAAATGAATAAAAATTTAAACGAAGATTTTGAACTTATATGATGCTCGTTAAAAGTTAGCTCAATTTCAAAAATTAAAAAATCATCATGGATTCAAATAATTCAATGATATTTTTTGGATATATTAATTTAATTTTTGCATGTAACAGACACGTATAATATAAGAATAAAGCTCAGTAAATTGAATTACTCTTGACAGAGAGTGTTTTAAAATGTTTCGTCTTTGTTTAAATGTCAAAAACACTGCCATTTATCGATTCACATCATCTATTCTACTGTGCTACAAGAAATTATAAGAGATATAAAATAAGAAGAAATATATTTAAAATTGATCAATATACACTTTCTGTAGAATTCCGAGCTTAAAAAAGTAACTTAAATTTTATTAAATTTTACTCAATTTTGTAAAAATTGAATACCAGTTCTGTTAAGAAATATAAAATCACCTGAGAAAAATATAAAACAACGCATTACAATCATTTTAAGACGCATGTGTTAGTATTTCTTAAAAGCAGTACTTGAGAAGCAAAGATGTTAGTTTTGATTGTCGTATTCACAAACTATTTGTAGACGCCGTGGTGTAAAACGTTATCTGAGTGCGAAGTGAGATATAAATTTCATTTTATAAGGATGTTGATATTTCTGAAAGTTAAATATCTACATTATTTAGCGTTCTTAAACCATTCAGAATTGTATCATTAGAAAAATAATTCAAACAAAATAAAACGATCTAGAAGAAAAAGATCTCTGACAGCACGGGACGAACGACAATTTTTTCAACTATCAAATGAAAAAAGGTCTTTCGACTCTTAAAATTTCGAAACATTTCAGCAAAAAACTTCACACGACACAGTCTTAAATTAAATAGTAATACAAAATTTAAGAAAATGAATAAAATACCAATGCTACTGAAACATCATGGAGAAGAAAGACTGAAATAGGCTAAAATGGCATGTCCTGCAGCAACAAGTGTTGCAAAAAATGCTATGCCATCCAATAATGAGTGGAAACAAAATATATTTTCTGATCAAGAGAGATTTACCCTTGATGGTCCCCATCGCTGGAAACACTATTGGCATGACTTGTGAAATGAATCGAAAGAATGCTCCTGTCGACAGTAGTACTTTGGAGAGTATTTAGTCATGATGGATTGTGCGATTTACAGAAAATTTCGGGACATATGGACTCTGCACAATATCAAGCTATACTATATGATCATATGATACACTTTGGGATTTTATTAGGTGGTACTAACTGGATATTTCAGCAGGACAGTGCTTCTTGCCATACATGCATATTAGATACAATTCCAGCATATTATATTATAATGCAGATGTATTTGATGTTAAATGACGAGTAAGAGTACTATGACGAAATGATTTCTCGTAACCGATATTTCAAAAACAAATTATGGTTATTAAAATCACTGAAAAGGCAAGGAAGTTAGAAAAAGATTTCTTGGTTATATTTGACTAGCAGTATCAGGACTTTAACAAAATGGAAAAAAACGCCCATAATGACATGAAAAAGTTCTGAAAACAAAACAAAAGATACGCATTATTGTTTTTCCCGGTTATTTTTCTTCGCGATAATGACATTTCAGTTTTAGAAAAACAATACAACGTTAAGCCGAAACAATATTAAAAAATTGCAACGTGGAAACGATTATTATGAAACAAGTAAAATATGCGAGACATAAACACGTTAAGACACTGCCGAAAATAATAATCGAAGTCATTCAGTTGAAGGTTATGGCGTATCCTGCGGTCTTCATCGTGAGCCAATGAAATTATAAGAATGCATGTTGGGAAGTCTCCGGAGAAACTTCCGCGGAAGTATGTTGGCTAGTTAAAAATATCTTTCAACTAACCAGGAAAAAATTAACAAAAAATAAAACGGTAAAAGATATTTTAACCGTTCTTGTTTTAAATCCGACAGAACAGTTCCAGTTATAAGCTGAAAAAATTGAAAATAGTAGTTTCATTTGACTATTGGATTTAGCGAACGTTGGATGTAGCAAATTTAAAATCAAGAATTAAATTTTGATGGCAAAACTGACTATTTTTTAAAAAATTTTCAAAATTCCTTAAATTACGTTTGCAGCTCAAAACAAACTTCATTGAAACGAAAATTGTTTGTTCTATCCGATGGTGCATTGATTGTTTTTCAATGAACATTAGAAAAGATACTACAGCCGTAAACGTGCGGAAAATGACCCAAAACAATACAAAACATTAAATACTAAATTTTATAGATTGAATTTTAAAATTCCGGCTTCGAGGTGCATTGAGTCCCCTTTCCGACTACCTGTGTGCCAAATTTCAAGGTTGTAAGTGTGATAGATTCGTCTGGACATCGCACGCAAACATACACGCAAACATTCCCTTTCATAAGTATAGATTTCCGATAAAGAGTTCCATAAGCGAAAATATATTGAAGAAAAGTTTATTAGATATACGTAGTATTTATCAGAAACAAATTTATAAATACTGGAAGAAACATTCAAGGCAATAAATTTCTTTGCAACTCTTATCCTCATTATTATTTTTTTAAAGATTATAGAAAGCTCTTTGTTTCTATTATTGCATGATTAGAGCAAGCTGAAGCATGATTAGAGCAATCTGAGGCATGATTAGAGCAAGCTGAAGCATGATTAGAGCAAGCTGAAGCATGATTAGAGCAAGCTGAGGCATGATGAAGCTGCATACTTAGCATAATCAGAAACAAACTGAAGCATGATTAAGAACAAGCTGAAGAAGGTTCAGAACAAGAGCATGATTAGAGCAATGAAGCATGTTAGAACATTGAGGCATGTGACAAGTCTGTATAGCTGATTAAATACACTGAAGCATGATTAGAGAACAAGCTAAGCATAATTAGTAGCATGAGCCATGATTAGAGGCAACTGAAGCATGATTAGAGCAATCTGAGGGCATGAGATTAGAGCAAGCTGGAAGCATGATTAAGAACAAGCTTAAGCATTATTAGAGAGCAATCAGAGCTGAAGCATGATTAGAGCAAGCTGAGGCATGATGAAGCTGCATACTTTAGCGGAACTGAATTTCCACTTGCTTACTTCACACCATTATTTCAAAACATCTCAGACGAACAGCCTTGCTTTTCTTTCAAATAAAGTCTAAGTTGGTAGAGGATCCAAAAAATCTTAATAGGATTACTCGAGGATTCAGGTAACCTTTTGGGACCAATTTATTTTCCTAGAAAAGTGCATTAAAACGAATGGAATCCCCATGCTTTTCGGATTCGAATGAAGCCAGACCAAGAGAATGAGGAAAGGAGCAATTCAAACTTCTTCAAATGTGTTAGAATAGACATCGTTTAGGTGATTTAGTAATGTTTCGGCCATTTGTTCAGTCTGATGAATTTGTGCATTGAAAAATGTTAGATGAAAAAATTTAAGAAATTCAAGTAGAAGAAATAGATGAATATATGAATAAAAGAGCTTGATATGTCTAATCATAACAAAATCAAACAACTGTTTTCTGTCAGCGCACACTACAGAACGTACAGTTACCAAAATTGGCTTTGATATAGTTTAGAGGGAGGAAATATGCAGCGCAGAATGAGTTTTTGATATTTTAGCTATAATTAAAATTAATTATGTAATGAACAAAATTGTAACGTTTTTATCGATAATTTCCGGAAGTATTATCACAGATAAAAAAATTTGCGCAGTCTTAAATTCCTCACAATGATTACATCTTGTAATTTCTTAATTTTTGAAAATGATTTTTTTGCTTAGTTTCCAACATCTTTTTTCATTGTTGCAGTCAAATTAATATCGCTTTCAATGCTTCCAAAAATAATTCAACACGAGTTTTCTTTGATTGTTAAAATCATGGGAATGAAGATTTTATTTACAATTAACATCGCTTTCATTACTTCCAAGAATAATTTAACACGAGTTTTCTTCCATTGTTAAAAGCATAGGAATGAAGATTTTGTTTACAATTAACATTGCTTTCATTGCTTCCAAAAATATTTCATCACAAGTTTTCTTCGATTGTTAAAAGCATAGGAATGAAGATTTTGTTTACAATTAACACCGCTTTCATTGCTTCCAAAAATACTTCAACTTGAGTTTTCTTTTGTTGTTGAAAGCATAGGAATGAAGATTTTGTTTACATTTTGATATTCTTCGAAAGAAAAATAGAAAGCAAATGATGAATTAAAATAAAACAAAGTAAGAATATTTTACATTACTCTTTTAATTTAGCAAATTTCTTTATAGAAGCTATTAAAAAGCCTCTACTATTTCAAATAAAACGATGTAGCAATTCTTTAATTGCTTATCAGAATGTTTTAGTTCAGATAACTTCCTGTTGAATGTGCACCCATTAGACACTTAAAATGCGTTTCGACAAATAATTTTAAATCATCGTAAAAGAACTTGTAGTTAGGTATTATATAACGTATAAACTTTCCTTTTGGGTGCAAATGTGACGACTTGACACCAGTGTTGAATCCAGGAACGGGAAATGCGGCTGCAACCCCCAGAGCTACACTAGATTTCTTTATTTTATTTAAAATAACTACAGTTTTTTTTCTTAACACCCTTTTTGAAAATTGACAACATTTCTTCCTGTATTTTAACAGACTCGAACATTTTCCCACTTTGGAAGTCATTCCACTCGCATTTGTAGCGTTGGCTCGGTCAAAACAGTGTTTTCATAGTAATTTCATTGTGTTTGTTATTAAATTATCGAAAGTATTGTAGCGTCTTTATGATTCTTATTGTCAGGTGAGTAGAGTCTGTAAAAGTAAAGTGTTTTGGTTTACATTAGTCTTCAGGTTTGACATTCGGCACGGCGTTCCAAAATTTTTTATACCTCAGTCGCTCCCCGGGGCACCTCGAATAAACGTATGAGTTGCTGCCGGATAAGTAAGCAGGAAATCGCTTCTCCGAGGGTAAAATAATGGTGGGGTGTGTTACCTCTCTCCATTGATAGTACGTACCTCCTACGGGAGCGGTCGGGCCGTGGCTGGGTGATAGGCTACTAGGACTCCAGCCTCAGTATTCGAAGCCGTTGCAGAGGCTGTCATTCAGTACCTCGGGTGCTTCGGCGTGACGAGGGTAACACGGTTTGCGGTTGCGGTAATAGTATCAGTTCCCCCAGAGCCAAATTCTGGATTCGCCACTGCTTTACTCTATTAAACAATAAAACGGACATGCGTAAAGTTACTAAAATAATACAGCTTAAATGTCTATGACGTTTTAATGTTTAAAAATACTTTGTTGAGGTTTCATTCACGAATGTCAAGTTAAGCGTAAGAAATCTATCTGAAATTAAACACAACGAAACCCGGCGAACCAACTGGTTGCCGAAGGAGACTGGTTATTCTATAAATAAAACACAGTTCCCATTTCTTAGAATAATAATGAGAGCATTTTCTGTAGTCTGTACGTACGTGAAGAGTTTTATATATAGCATTCTTCGGATAAATATGATTTCGCATCTGGTTCTTTTTAATTGTTTTGTAATTTTATTTAACGAATTACTTTAATTTCAAAAAAATAAATTTTAGATTTCAAATGTACTGTAAGAAGAAAACACTTTTATTAACAAGAAGCATAATGAAGAGCATTTATATGATATTTCAAAAATTTCGGCTCTTCAAGAAGAACAAGAATATAAACCAAAGCAATGATTTTTATGATAAAGAATCCATGTTATGTGGAGTTTCTTTCTCAAAGACGCACTGGCAGCTGCGCCGAAGTTTCTCTCCTAAAATTCTCAGCATTCATTAATGAAGTACTCTGTCCCTAGGCCTTGTATAATTCCTGAAGATTCATTACTAGCAATCCAAGATACAGCATTGATGGGCAATTAAACTTTGGTAATTTTTTGTTGGAATGGGCTGCAAAATTTATTTGGAAAATTGATAAAATTAAAACAGTGCTAAAATTTGTCTGAGTTAAAAATAAAAGCCACCGCCAGAGAAGAGATCTTACATTCTGCAGGTCCTTTTATCGAAAGAAATAGCTAAGATGTTAAAAGAAATCAAATATTTACTCTTATGATTGCCTACCGAATTTCGTCTTGTTCTTCTAATTCCTTTTTGGGATATATTTCAGGAATAGAACCATCCTCCCTTTATTGGAGCATTGAAGTTCAGAGATGGCGACGCCTGAACAGGTATCGTTCTCGTCATCTGACCGTCTCAAAACTGTCCTCGCTTTCCTTCAAAACTTGTCGTTAATATAACTAAACTAAACTAAACATCAGGAGTACATCCCGCAGTTAGTTTGAGTTACTTATGTATATTGTTACAAAGCTATAAAGTCTGTTCCCTTAGACGCTAATCTTGGCGACAAACTTGGGCGCCAAATTTGGCGACTTGGCGGCAAAGTTGGCGACTTTGGCGACAAAAAGAATTTTCTAGAAGGACCTCGATCTTTCAACCTTTTTCTACTGGTTTCATGAACTTCCTAGAGATTACGTCACTTCCTACGTAATGAAGTCATTTCCTGTTGAAAAAGTATAAAAGCAAGCTCTCAAGCCAAGAGGAGTTAGTTGGATTTCGATCAGCAAGCAAGCTAGTGAGCTGGTAAGAAACCTTTGAGCGCTGTGTTGAGATTTATTGGTAATCTCTGCTGTGAATTTCTATAAGTGCTGTTTTAATACTTGTGCTACGTTTCCTTTCCTAGAATATTTGTAAAATAAAGAGCTTTATTTTTTAAATCCTGCTTATTAGATTGCATTCTCGTACACCCACAAGGGAATTTCGTTACAATATATAGGAGAGAGTAGGGCAAAACCGAGTACCCTTGATTCTGGCGCTATTAGTTCTTTCTACGGACAGATACTGAATTACACTCTCCTATTTAAAACAAGGAACAGTAGTAGCTCGTTGTTGCTGTTGAATTCACTACATCTGTGAAGGTTTATTTGTTTTAAGACGTCAACTCTGTAATGTTAGTTTGATTTTAAACCATCCTTATTTAATAATCATTTAAGTTATTAAAAACTATATTTAGTGCAGCTTATTCTACGCTTATTAAGGATTTATACCCTATCAATATCAGATTTACTCCAATATTTGTGCGTTTCTATTTTGTTTCCTATAACCTCTGCACTCAGGATAAAACCGGGTATCCCAAGTGGCGTAAGACCGAGGCAGTCAGTATTAATGATTTCTCAGATTAAGAGGATAAAAACATATCAGACGTAGATTCCTTATATTATAAAGATACGTTTTCTTATTTAAATAAATGAGAAAGGTTAATTCAATGTAGAAACTATTTTAGCTGGGCCTACGAAGGTTGCAATGGCGGCGAGGAAGAAAACTGCGTTACATGTGAATTTTGTAACTAATATTCTTAAATTTTCATTTAAAATAAAAATGCCAGCTAATTTTCCAATGAAAATAGAATTTTCCCTATTTGCCATAAAGTTACAAGTGTACCCTTAGTGTGGTAAAACCGGTTGGTGTGACTTTTTTTTAATATAAATATCATTGGCAAAAAAGTAGTAAAATTATGCCTTTTCCAGAAATGTATATGGTACTCCGATAACCAATAAATATTTTTATAAAATTTGACAAGCTCTTTGTTGAATTGTTTAGATCCAACAGGCAGTCAAGTCTTTTTTATCCTGTTTTGTCCCACTTTTCCGTATTTTACCCTTTAAGAGCAGAATGATTTTCGTCTTACTGTTTTAAGGTCTGAAATATTATCTCTTAAACTGAACATACGATATTTAATCAAATCTCAAAAATGTTAAGAATATTTTATCCGTGTAATTTTTGAGAAAATATACGTTTAAGCATAAATTATTTGCTTTTGAACAAAATATGTGAAACAGAAAAAAGTTAGTTCTGCAGATTAGAGGTTTAAATAATAGATTATCATAAACTGTTAAATGTATGAGTTGAAAATTTCTTTTAATGATGCAAAGCTATACATAATAATAAAGTTATTATGCTTTAAGGCGGAAGTAACAGCAAAATAAGTTGTTTCTTACAGTTATTGTTTTAGTTATTTTTTGTTATTATTCGTGATGCACGCTCTTTTGAAAGTCTTGGACAAGAACAGTCTGGCCCTATAATTTAGTAAGTCGTTTTCACTAAAACAATGTCCAAAGATATAGCATGCTAATGTACTATCCAATAATAGACCGCAACTTCTACGTTATATTATAATGATGATATACACTATATGCCCAAAAGTATCCGGACACTTGCAGATTTTCTTTTAGAATTCTCTCCGGAATGGTTTAGTTGACCTTAAACTTCGGACATGAAAAATAGACAATCACTGCCATTTTGCATTGAAGATCCGGTCACTGAGCATGGGACCGATCTACAAACGTGGATAAGACAAAATGTTTTTTTTCCACGCTTCACGATACTTGATAACAGATGCCAGAACTGGTAATGTAAGTCATAATATTATATAGTATCCAATTTCTGTAAACTCCAGCACAAATATTTGGGAAGATATATAAAGTTTTCTAAAAAATCCTGAAATTTTCCCACCTGTTTTGCTTTATAACAGCAGAGTTTTCTGTTACTTATACGAAACTTGCTAGAAAAGATGATGCCAATATATGTTAAACATTTGTAAAAATTTGGAAATAATTTTGAGATATTACAGGATTATGAGAAAATTTAGAATAAATAATGTTTTACTGCATGCAAACATAGATGTATATTTTTCTCTTCACATAGCTTTCAAAGCCAAATATAGGCAACTATATTAAAAGAAACATTCGCATATTCATATCAGTACATAAAAAATATCGCATGACAACGAGAGCGAAATTTTAGCTCCTGTCGAAGAAAAAAGATGACTGGCTTGTACACAAATTGATATTTTTAACAATCTATATCTTTAAGCCAAGTTATAGAATTGTATAGTGCACTTTGAATTGATATTCATGAACAGTATCTAATACTTGTAACGAACGACCAAAAATACATAATGTAATATTAGCAAATTATTCTTATGAAAAGAAATTAAATTAGATAAAATCAAGTCTCTGCTGACAAAAGAAATATATTAGCAATACGTAACCGAACGAAGCACG
>BGPR01015046.1:0-12031 GCA_013235015.1 Araneus ventricosus
TTTATTAAATATACTGCAAAGTTATTCCTTTTGTTGTTTCCTTATAGAATTTATCGAGTATTTATTTCACTGGAAAAAGTTGCCTAACATTTGTGTTTATAATAAGTGAAGTTGGAAATTTTTATAAAGAAATTTGAATGCATAATAAAGAGTTTTATAAATTTATATATAACTCTGTATATAGTTGAATGATACAGAGAAATCAATTCATATTAATTTTCTTTGACATTTAACTTTTACATCATTTAAAGATTTAAAATTTCTTTTGATCTATGCAGCTTATTTTATATATTTCATTCACCAGTGCTACATACATGTGAATCATCAATCAGTTATTGAAAATCCTTTTGATAGGCAATAGGACTCATAAATCTTATTCAGAATTATAAATTATTGTAAATTGTGCTAATGTACTTACTTGACTGGTAGAAGCTTTTTTTTTTTTTTTTTTGCCAACTTGTTTTGGTAAATTTGTCAAAATAACTGAATTATAAACATTATTTTTTGCATTTTGAATAAAATATTCAGATGAAAGTGGGCCCATAATAATATAAAGTTTTATATAATTCTATGCAATAAGACCATAATAAACCATTGTCCCTTTCAATGTAATATTCTTATCTGTGATGTTAAGTAACCATGAACTTTAATTGAAAATCAGAAAATAAATTCACATATTTGTATGAAAAAATTTAAAAGATGACTTCTTTTTCTTTATTTATACAAATCTATATGAAATTAAATGTTTTTACTTGAACGAAAATAAAAAGACTGTTATTGGAAAACTGGCAGGAAAAGAATCCTTGAAATAGTTTTAAATTATTGATATAATTTTTTTGTTAAGCCAAAATAACTTATTAACATAAAAGTCATTTTATTTGTAGCAACATTTCATTCTGAGTTTCCTTCCCCTTATATTTTAAATGTAGGCCTCGAATGCTCTGCTTATTAAAGTACACAAAGTAAAAAATATTCTAACAATTTGTTGGTAAAACCAAGAAAATTGCTATATTTTAACAATTGTTGCATGTTTGTTAATTTCTTTTTAAATTTTGTTTATTGAATTCATAAAGTAACGAGTTGTAATAATAAAATAAGTAGTAAAGAACATTAAATTACTCTTGTTAATGAATATAAACTTGAAGCATGCTGTGTTTCATAGCAATTTATTTGCTATGAAACACAGCAGATATTATGCATGTACTAATAGAATGTTAATACCAACTTATCAAAAAATGAATACCTCATTTTATTCTCAAATAATGAAGATATTGAGAAAAGCAAATCTGCATTTTAATTGTGATAGAAATGTTTAAAACAATTGCTATCTATCTGATTATTTGGACAGTTTAAAATATCTGAAATCCATCAATTAAGCATACATTTCATGTAAAGATATTAATTCTAAAATACTTACAAATAATATCAATAATTTATTTCATTACACTTATTTGGATTTGTCAAGACTATTATGTTTATGTTCTGAACAGTTACTAGTCAGTAATTCATTCAGTTGAAAATCAAAATTTGTTAAATTCAATGTTTACAACAAGTAACAAGTTTTAAATATGTAAATGTAATAAAATACTTGTGTTAATTTTTTTAAAATAAAGAGAGAAGGAAGTTCTTACAAAAAATATCTCTAGCGCAATAGCATTTTATTAATAATAAATGGATTGAATGATTATTTGTTTTATTAGGTATTGGTGTTCATAAAAATTCTTCCATTTTTCAGAAACGTTTAGTCTGATTTTTGTTTATACATGAGCAGTTTACAGGTTCTTCTTTCCAATATTTTCAATCTATATATTTGTTAATGAAATAGTTTTGCAATTTGTTTAAGGAATATTGTTACATAGGCTTTAGTAAAAGCTGGATTTATTTGGAAACTATTTACTATACAAATATTCACTAATGTACATCTAAATACCAATATTTTTTTTATTGCAGCATACTATGAACATTTAAAACCTACTTGCTTAATAATGTATCAAGACACAGAAATATACAAGTATTTATATGGGATTGTCACTATAAATCTCCATTTCGATACAATTATACTAACATCTGAAAATCGAATCTTATCCATATGTGCTGAAAACATATGGAGATAAGAATAACAATTTTATAAAAATTTTATTTCGAGAATCCTAAATTCAGGCAACAAAAATATTCAAAAGTTGCATGACAGTCAAAACAAACATTAGAAGGCGCTAAAATCAGCTGATAATCATGTGACATATTTGGACCAATGCAAATCTACTTTGAAAATGATGGGGGCAGGAATAACTGGTACCCTACGTCACAGAGTGGGGCGTGTCCTACGTAGGCTCCGATAACGAGAGATCGAGTAACTCTTGTTCGGGAATAAGAATTTCACGAAATCCAGAATCAACGCTCGGTCAGGGATTACTCGATTCCGATGCTAACACGCTGTTTGGTGAATAGCGCCGAATTTGTGCATTTTGGAATTGATTCCCAACCGAGGTAGCACAGAAATATTATATAATGTTTGCACAATGTTATACAATATTATGAACACCGAGGAACACCGAATACTGTAATAAAGTATTGTATTGTATGTATCAGTATTTCCGAGATACTAAATTTTCACAAATAATATAAAAACAATGTTTATTTATAAAAATCTTCATTTTAACTCAGGATATCACTCGATTGGAGGTTTTATTACAAAAACACCACTGGAACAATTATTCTTTAAGATGCTGAATATTATATCATACTATACAATACAATGCACATGATATTTTGATTTTCACATTAATCTGCATTTAAGGTGAAGTTATTCTTATGTCCGACAGATGGCAGCACAAAAATACTGTAGCACTTTATTATACAGCGTTGATTCTTATTTTGAGGTGAAGTTATTCTTATGACCGCCAGATGGCAGCATGAAAATACAATAGCACAATATTATACATTATCCTGAAATAGTATTTAAAAAAAATGTTCATTTTAATAATAATGTTTACATAGTCATTTTGTTTTACTGTATATAAAAGTTGGGCCGGATTCAGCTAAGGAAGTTAACCATAAAACAGTTCTCACATATGGATTATCTTGCTCTGTGGGAAAAAAATTAAGTGTTTCTCATCGTAAAAATATGCACGTGATTATTGTTTCGAATCTTGTATTTGATTTTCAATCAATACTGTTATTATAAATGATCAAGGCGTCTCGAAATACATTGAAAGAGGAATAAATAAATTTCAAAATTATTTGAAAACCTTTCAAACATATTATTATAATTACTTTTAAACCTTATTGCCTTTTAATTTATTAAATTAGCAAACTTAGATATAGGAGCTAAAATTGCTTCCTCTTTGACTTCTAATTTCATTTTGAACTCGAAATTGTAACGATAAAAGATAATTTACTATTCAGAAAACTATTCAGATTAATTGTGAATGAACATGAAATTTCGTAGAGATCCGAACTTTGTAATTACATTTTATTATCATCATTTACGCTCCCTGATATAAGACTAGCTGGTTCAGAGGTAAGGTTCCCGGTTCGCATGCAGAAGTTCCCGCGTTCAAAGCTCGCTGTAAGTCGAGGTGCTCAAAAAATCGCAAAGTGTTACCAATAAGCTCCGCACACTGAAAATAAGTGATTAACATTTCTTCGTGCTTCTAAAATGTATTTTGAAAATATTCACTATAATGTTATATTATATAATATTATTCAATATAGTACAATATTATACAGTATTATAAGATATTATCCAATATTATGAAAAAAAAGTTGTACAGTATTGAAAAAGTCTTACGTTTTACAATGTTTCAATATTGGGAAAAATATTGTACAATATTACTTTTTCGAATTTTATGATATAAGACAATATCTTGTGCTACGTGGAAATAAAAAAACCCCTTTATTCAACGTTTTTGAATTTGAGCAGAATTGTTTTTAAAAAGCGCCAAACTTTGAATAGAATTAAATCATGGGATACTTCCTAGCCAGATGAGAAATATTCCATGTATTCTCATAATGTTTTTTCCTTTAAGTTCTCATTTTTTCGCTTGTTTACTAAATATTCAAACAGTTCTTATTCTCAAATTAAATGTAGCAAAATATTTGAAGTTGTGTAGAGCATATCCATATACATGATTATATTCTAATTTAAACTGTTAGCGGCAGTATGAAAAATACTGCATGTTAATGAGTCCTTACAAAATGAGCAAGAGGCTAAATGTTTTTAAAAGCATTTGCTTATATAAATTATTCTATTCGTTAAACTACAATGAAAATTGCTATTAACCGACATATGAATGTTTAAAAGGCGATTAATTTATTCAATTACTCAGGTCTTTGAAAAAGATGTCGCCAACGATTTGCTTTATCATGCAAATCTTTTATCATTCATTTGGTTTAAAATTTAAATTTCAAGTCCAAATATAAATTTCAACTCCTTTAACGGATAGAAAAAACAGAGCTCTTATTTACTTAAGATGTTAGATTTTTTTTCAAAAAATAAATTTGCATTAAATTTTTGGAACATTTTCTACTTCTAAATATCTTAACGTCATGCATTTAAATTTATTTCAACCCACGCGCCAAAGAAAACAGTATCTCTTCTATTCATGACTTACAAAAGAAACCTTGAAACCCTATTCCTTAAATAAGGAACTGCTTTGTGTTCATATTAAAGGTAAAAACCATGTATGCCGTAAAAAAAATCACTTTGCTTACCGATATTATACTGTATTCAAAAAAATTACTTAAAGTAGGGTAACGCTTTCCTTCCAAACGGCACATTAATTCTCGACTTACACTACAAACAGACTTTTTTAACGTGAAATATTTACAATCTGTTTACAACAACATAACATCGATTAGATATGTGGCGCACCGTGCTACGCCATCTTACTCTGATGTATATTAGCCAATATCCGCCTCCGAACATGGGGAATTCCTTTTGTCTAGTGGTTAGGATTTTCGGCTCGTGACCCAAAGGTCCCAGTTCTATCCTCCCGCCGCCAAAGTGGTGACTCGCTGACAAAGAACACGCAACAACAACTTTCAGTCCCACTAATAGATGGCAGCACCAAAAAACCAGGTCAATTCCATCTTCTGCTACATTCACCAGATGGCAGCACGACAACTCCTACAGCAACGCATCTCTTCCAATTCAAAGCCTATGACACATTTCATAGCACAAAGCCTGTGACGCATTTCACAGCACGCAGTCTATGACCATTTCATAACACAAAGTCTGCACGTGCCTGCGCACCACCAATCTGGGCAGCAATCTGCGCATATGCACGCAGCACATCGCTTCCTTGATATACAGATAATATCAAACAAGCTGGGGGTTGCTCCTGTGGCGCACCGTGCTACGCCATCTTACTCTAATGTATATTAGCCAATATCCGCCTCCGGACATGGGGAATTTCTTTTGTCTAGTGGTTAGGATTTTCGGCTCGTAACCCAAAGGTCCCAGTTCTATCCTCCCGCCGCCAAAGATACAGCGAATTCTCAAAAACATTTTTCTTCATCGTTGTCAGGCAACGTTCAAAAACAAAAAATACTATAGCGATCGCAATCTATTTCGAAAAATACTATACTTTCTAAAAATAAATTTTCTGAAAATACAAATAACCAATTTTACTAACAAACGGGTTGAATCATGTCGGCAATTTTGCATTTTAACGATGTGTGGACCGTTATTCTATAGAATAACTAGCCAAAGTGTAGAATGAAAGTTAATTTTACACTTTAACTGACTTGATCAGTTATTCTATAGAATAACGGACTTCCTACTTTAACGGTAGCGTATAAACGTATTGGGGACAATCTTTTTACACGAATCCGAGCAAAAAATCCGGAATTTTCGTTATAATAAGATGACAATCACCTCCAATAGTATCTTTTAAGAAAGTTCTTTTTACAAAAAAAAAGTTGAAAACATTAACTTAACTTTTTAAATCTAGAGTCCGAATTTTTTGACGATTACAATACTTTCTCTTTGTATACTTAGTTATACGAGAAAGTAATGAACACTGCGATTGCAGATCTCTGTCCAGTTTTGGACGCTATTGGTTTTCTTCGTTATACTGCGAAGCACGAAATCACGCCGATAAATATATTTGCTTATCACACATCAGTTCGTAAAGAAAACTATTGAAAAAAAAAACCGTTTTAAAACTCATCTTAAAGCAAATAAGTGGTAAAAGCGGAGAAAAAATCTTTTATCTTTTGAATACACATCACAATATGCATGTGCTATCCTTCTGATTTTCTTAAGAAAAAATCGTCTTGCCTTTTGGTATATCGAAAATATTACCGTCTGTGTATTTCGTATTATAATGGAAACTGTTACTTTTAGTCATATTTCATTCTTATTTATGAATTGTTTCTAAAATATCTATATAAAAAAACAGTATGACGAATAGCGAGGGGTCCAGTGGATTTATAAATCTTTATAAATACGAGAAACCGGCCGGATTTTATTTTAAAAAGAAAAAAATAAATAAATAATGATATTGTCATTATTGCTTTTAAAATTGAGAATATCGATGACACGATGGAAATAAGACTCCGAATGGAAAAGATTTCTTGTCCCAGTATGAGATTGAAACTCTTTCGTGAGACGTTTTTAAAAATATAAACATGTTCATGGAAATATCCCATAGATTTTGCACCATCCGCACCGATAGCATTCGAAAATCTGAAGTGCTATCGTTCAATAGAGTTGAACCGTGTCAGATGACTAGGACGACACATGATCTGACACCCTCTCTCCAAACTTCCGCACCGCATCAGCGGGAGGGCATCTAAAAAAGAGTTTCTTTTCCCGCAGAGGATTACGACCTTTTGTTTCGAACGATAGGTCAATTCATAACAAAATGTCGATACTTATAAAAATTTACCTTAAATCGGTCTTTAAATTTGCGACCAAGTGTGCCGTTAATTTAGTATTCGAATATTTATGATGGCACTCGAGGCAATTTCTAACGTGATATGAGAAATAAAAGTAATGTAATGGTTGGACCAGGCCACTCATTACATTCTTTTTATTTTTCATATTACGCTAGAAATTGTAAATTACTAAGCGATCCTATTACGGAGACGCGAATTGCGTTCTAAATATTTGTTGCATATCGTTCGCCTGCAGGTTTGTTTATGACCCAATCCTTCTGTACCCCCCATCTAAAATTCCACACCACACCAGAACGAAATTATTTCCCTAATTCACTTTTGGCGGCGGGAGGATAGAACTGAGGACCTTTGGGTTACGAGCCGAAAATCCTAACCACTAGACAAAAGGAATTCCCCATGTCCGGAGGCGGATATTGGCTACTATACATCACAGTAAGATGGCGTAGCCCGGTACGCCACAGGAGCAACCCCCCAGCTTGTTTGATATTATCTGAATATCAAGGAAGCGATGTGCTGCGTGCATATGCGCAGATTGCTGCCCGGATTGGTGGTGCGCAGGCACTTGCAGACTTCGTGCTATGAAATGGTCATAGACTTTGCGTGCTGTGAAATGCGTCACAGGCTTTGTGCTATGAAATGTGTCACAGGCTTTGAATTGGGAGAGCTGCGTTGCTGTAGGAGTTGTCGTGCTGCCATCTGGTGAATGTAGCAGAAGATGGAATTGACCTGATATTTGGTGCTGCCATCTATTAGGGGGACTGAAGGTTCTTGTTGCGTGTTCTTTGTCCGCGAGTCACCACTTTGACGGCGGGAGGATAGAACTGAGGACCTTTGGGTTACGAGCCAAAAATCCTAACCACTAGACAAAAGGAATTCCCCATGTCCGGAGGCGGATATTGGCTACTATACATCACAGTAAGATGGCGTAGCCCGGTACGCCACAGGAGCAACCCCCCAGCTTGTTTGATATTATCTGAATATCAAGGAAGCGATGTGCTGCGTGCATATGCGCAGATTGCTGCCCGGATTGGTGGTGCGCAGGCACTTGCAGACTTCGTGCTATGAAATGGTCATAGACTTTGCGTGCTGTGAAATGCGTCACAGGCTTTGTGCTATGAAATGTGTCACAGGCTTTGAATTGGGAGAGCTGCGTTGCTGTAGGAGTTGTCGTGCTGCCATCTGGTGAATGTAGCAGAAGATGGAATTGACCTGATATTTGGTGCTGCCATCTATTAGTGGGACTGAAGGTTCTTGTTGCGTGTTCTTTGTCCGCGAGTCACCACTTTGACGGCGGGAGGATAGAACTGAGGACCTTTGGGTTACGAGCCAAAAATCCTAACCACTAGACAAAAGGAATTCCCCATGTCCGGAGGCGGATATTGGCTACTATACATCACAGTAAGATGGCGTAGCCCGGTACGCCACAGGAGCAACCCCCCAGCTTGTTTGATATTATCTGAATATCAAGGAAGCGATGTGCTGCGTGCATATGCGCAGATTGCTGCCCGGATTGGTGGTGCGCAGGCACTTGCAGACTTCGTGCTATGAAATGGTCATAGACTTTGCGTGCTGTGAAATGCGTCACAGGCTTTGTGCTATGAAATGTGTCACAGGCTTTGAATTGGGAGAGCTGCGTTGCTGTAGGAGTTGTCGTGCTGCCATCTGGTGAATGTAGCAGAAGATGGAATTGACCTGATATTTGGTGCTGCCATCTATTAGTGGGACTGAAGGTTCTTGTTGCGTGTTCTTTGTCCGCGA
Organism: Araneus ventricosus; assembly: GCA_013235015.1. Lineage (NCBI taxonomy): Eukaryota > Metazoa > Arthropoda > Arachnida > Araneae > Araneidae > Araneus > Araneus ventricosus. The sequence continues at coordinate 8,662 of BGPR01015046.1, forward strand.
GTCACCACTTTGACGGCGGGAGGATAGAACTGAGGACCTTTGGGTTACGAGCCAAAAATCCTAACCACTAGACAAAAGGAATTCCCCATGTCCGGAGGCGGATATTGGCTACTATACATCACAGTAAGATGGCGTAGCCCGGTACGCCACAGGAGCAACCCCCCAGCTTGTTTGATATTATCTGAATATCAAGGAAGCGATGTGCTGCGTGCATATGCGCAGATTGCTGCCCGGATTGGTGGTGCGCAGGCACTTGCAGACTTCGTGCTATGAAATGGTCATAGACTTTGCGTGCTGTGAAATGCGTCACAGGCTTTGTGCTATGAAATGTGTCACAGGCTTTGAATTGGGAGAGCTGCGTTGCTGTAGGAGTTGTCGTGCTGCCATCTGGTGAATGTAGCAGAAGATGGAATTGACCTGATATTTGGTGCTGCCATCTATTAGTGGGACTGAAGGTTCTTGTTGCGTGTTCTTTGTCCGCGAGTCACCACTTTGACGGCGGGAGGATAGAACTGAGGACCTTTGGGTTACGAGCCAAAAATCCTAACCACTAGACAAAAGGAATTCCCCATGTCCGGAGGCGGATATTGGCTACTATACATCACAGTAAGATGGCGTAGCCCGGTACGCCACAGGAGCAACCCCCCAGCTTGTTTGATATTATCTGAATATCAAGGAAGCGATGTGCTGCGTGCATATGCGCAGATTGCTGCCCGGATTGGTGGTGCGCAGGCACTTGCAGACTTCGTGCTATGAAATGGTCATAGACTTTGCGTGCTGTGAAATGCATCACAGGCTTTGTGCTATGAAATGTGTCACAGGCTTTGAATTGGGAGAGCTGCGTTGCTGTAGGAGTTGTCGTGCTGCCATCTGGTGAATGTAGCAGAAGATGGAATTGACCTGATATTTGGTGCTGCCATCTATTAGTGGGACTGAAGGTTCTTGTTGCGTGTTCTTTGTCCGCGAGTCACCACTTTGACGGCGGGAGGATAGAACTGAGGACCTTTGGGTTACGAGCCAAAAATCCTAACCACTAGACAAAAGGAATTCCCCATGTCCGGAGGCGGATATTGGCTAATATACATCACAGTAAGATGGCGTAGCACGGTACGCCACACACTTAAGACTTTGCGATTGGCGTGTTTCGAGAGATGTTGTCGAGACGAATATTTAAATAACCCACACGACTACGTTACTAGCGACACTTCTCCATCAGAGGACCGAAACGAAAAGGGTCGAAACCTTTTAAGGCCCCCCGAATCCAGCAAGTGGTCCGCTGAGAACGCGATTCCGATATCGTCGGACGCAACCGGCAAAGACCTTTCGAAAGACGTGATGCGCGCTGAGATCGTCCCGTAAGCATATAGAGTTTGGGGCCCAAAACGAAAATGGGGTTTTCAATTTTTTGGGTCCCGAGAGGAATGGGACTCCCTACTCATGTCTTTTATTTTTATATCCAACGATGGAGGATTTCGAGACAATTTTAAAAATATAAGCATGTTGGTAGTACACTACCCACTGTGAAATGGGGCGGCCTTTTCACTCATTAGATTAATTTAAAATCGCCTTATAGGTGTTACCCGATTCAAAAAATATAAAATTATTTTTTCATATTACGGTCTTTTTCTCTTACGGATTCTAATTGTTGCCTTAGACATAATTTTTTTAATTTTGTTATATATATTTTTTTTCAATTAGGTATACAGCTAAGAAGCCTTATCTCATTGATAAAAATAAAAAAAAATTATTTTCATATTACTGTCTTTATCTTACGGAGAAATTCTCATTATCTTGAAGATTTAAATATTTTTTTTACGCAGGATTACGTTCCTCCCATTGGGGTCTCAGGAAGGAATTTGATTCAAATGCCAAAACGCCACAAAACGATGTATGGGAGATCCTCTATATATCGGTAACTGCATATGTTAAAAACATAACTAATATCTTATTTTAGAGATAAAGGGTAACAACAGAAGTTACAAAAAAAACTTACTTAAACGCTTATGAGGAACAAAAGAGTCACGCGAGTAAAGTAGTCCTACGCCTTTAACATCAGCGGCTGTTTGAAAAAGACAGCCTCCTTTTTTTTTACCAATATCAAGCGTCCGCGAAGAAATATTTATCTGATTAAAGATTTAAATATTTTTTTTTTTTACGACTGTAGCTGAATTATTGGGAAATGAATTAGCGAACGTGCCATTCACTGCTTGAAAAAGCACGAAATTAAATCTGCGGAATTATTGTTCAAATCCAAAAAAGGTTTTGTGCAGTTAGTTCCACAGAACTTATTTAAAATTAATATCATTAAATCTTTTAAATTGTTTGTATATGGCTGAATTGGTGACCACATTATGCGACTTTATTCGCTGTCGTTTCCAGCCTAACGATGATTTTTTGAGAGATAGGGCCTATTGCTCTCGAATTTTGATAAATGAAATGAATCGTAACAACGATAATGGCGGAACAACTTTCCAATGTCTTACTACATTTATCGAAGGAAAACAAGATAGCCGTCTTAAGCATTGGAGCACTATAGCATGGTATCTGATCGTTATGAGTAGGATTGCTAAAGTCAAGAACCGAATGTTCACCAGGATCCCCAACGATACAGTTCTCTTCGTGAGTGACATGGAGAAAGAAGCAATGCTAGAGAGAATCGCTCAAGCTTATAATGATGGAGTATCGACCGACGGAATCCTGGCATATCTGGAAAGACGTTTTGGAGACATCGACGAAGCCAAAGTCGCAAAAAGTTTGATATCTCTTGTGCTGCGAGGAACAGTTGTTCAAGACAGAAGAGGATTTTTTAAAATGCGTTATTTAGAATTCTGAAAACAACGAGGATCCCGTCTAAACAGAGCTCAGATAATGAAAACTTTGGTGACTATGAAAACTAATGAAATTTAACTGTAGAAAAGACATTTGGGCCTTTTTAAAATAAATGCTTGTATACTAATTATAAGAGTATGTAATATTAATTTATTTTAAAAATATTAGACAGAGTTTTTTTATTGTTTCTGTTAAATCTAGAAGTTGGTATAATCTGCATTTATCCTTGGCTATTTGGTGCCAATGAAATGCAGCGGTCAACGTCTTGCCTTGCTATTTGGCAGCGTTTTAAGAATTTGTACCAACTTCTAGATTTCGTTTATATATATATATATATTTGAAAAGGTAAGTTTAGTCTTCTTGTAAATTATACAGTACTAAGTCAACTGACTTAGTACTTTTATAGCGTTGGATCATATTATACTAATAAAGCTTTGCATATAAATAACAACGCGCTTGGCTCAAAGGTTAGTAAACTTTAAATCTCACTAGTGATTTTTAAAAAAATCCGCACTATGAGGGTTAAAATATAAAATTTGAT
>BGPR01015046.1:12090-22957 GCA_013235015.1 Araneus ventricosus
CCCGAATCGATTAAAAATTTCTGTTGATTAGACCTGTTTTCCAGGATTGGTCCAATAAAAAGCTGTTCGCTCTCGTTTATTTATTCAAGATTGAAAACAAATAATTTTCCTACTATAGTAAAATGTCCGGTACAGCTTTTATATACGGCATCGCTGGCGATGATTTTGCTTTGGCGACTTTTTTTCAGCAGCTTCAATATAGGATCTCATTGGAGATATTTTATTCTGGCGACTTAACGATACGATGTTTTCTGTAATTAAGTCCTCCCCATTATTATCTATCTTACTAAATTCTTATAAATTTTTATTGTCAATCTTTCCCCCCTTTTTCTCCCCCTTTCACATTTCACTAAACTCCCTCCAACTCTCTAACTTTTAGTCCTAGGGTGTTCTTTTTTGGTACCAAGGCAGCTTGGTACCTCATCTACCTTCATATTAATTTTCATTTCTTAATTTCCATTCATTCAAAAGTAATTAACAAAATCGATTAAAATTACTAACCTAAACTTGTGTTTAGGTTAAATAAGTGTTTTTTCCCAATAGTTTTCTAACATGGGAATTACTTTAGCTTCTATCTTCTTTCCTTTTTGCTCTAGGGTTCCCTTTCTTGGTATGTAGTACCTCCTCCCCCTTCCAAATAAACTAATAAATCAGGTTTCCCTAGAAGGTGGCCCCTCCTCTTTGGATACCACTCATAAAGTCTTCTACTTCACGGATGGATCCAGTACTGAGGAAGGTGTGGGTGCATCCATCTGCGTATATTCAAATAACCAAGTTCTCCACCAACATTCCCTAAAGTTAAACAACTACAACACAGTATTTCAGGCTGAAATCACAGCTCTTTTAGAAGCAGTAAAACATGCAATAGCGCATTTCGAAAATGAAAAAGTAACATTCTTCATAGATAACAAAGCCAGTGTTTTGGCCATATCCAATCCAAAAAGTACATCCCCAACAGCACGTCAAATATCCAACTATCTACTAGATCATAAAAATTTCAAAGTCTCCTGGATAAAAGCCCATGCTAATTATCCAGGAAATGAAAAAGCAGATGAACTGGCTAAATTGGCGACCACAACTGGGGCACCATATCCAATCTCCTACATAAAATCATTCCTCCGACTAAAAGTGAAACAAGATTGGCAAATTTTGTGGAACAAGAGTACCAAGGGAAAGAAAATTCATGATCTCCTTCCATTGGTATCCCTACACCCAACATCATGGAGCAGGGAACTTTGCATATTCCTCTCAGAGCATGGTCCCTTTCCGGAATACCTTTATCGTTTTGGACTCTCATCTACCCCTCTGAGCGGCGCAAACGTCTTTTTACGTTTTTCATGTTCAGTTCAAAAGCAGATAGCTCGTATTTATATGCACATTTTCTTAAACAATCATGGATAAAGTGTTCTTAAGATTTCAGAGATATAATTAAATGCAAAAAAGATCGATTCATTTACTTTAAAGCTAAGTTTTCTAACCTGATAGCTAAAAGTGCAAAATAATTGGGCGCTCAGAGGGCTACAGATAAACGTAACTGCGGTGATGTGGGTTCTCCGTTGCATTTTGCCACGAGTTGTCCCTTTACTGTATCTCGGCATATGTCACCTCCAAGTGCAGCTAACGAACTGGCATGGCGTAAAGGCGTCCTTAAAAACAAGGACTCAAAACGGAGAATCTGTACCATTATCCAGTTTATACATCATTACAGCGAGTTATTCAAGCCACAATAAGAAGTGAATACATTTATTTATACTTTTCATCACGTCTGTCTTTTTGTAAATAGTTGTAATTTACTCCCACTCACTGTATATACTCATCATTATTCCCATCTCTAGCAACGTATAGTGTTTTATACATTATGCATAGTAGTGGCATATAACCATTTAGTGAAAACATCTTTTTAGTATGTTTATTCAGCATTGAGTATCAGTTTATAGTTTTTTTTTAATTTGCAAAGTTTTATATAAGAATTGCACAAGTAAAATATTGAATAGGTAATAATAGTATAACGTATTACTCATAATTTGCATAGTGAAATATTGAAAAGTGTAATAATAGTATAATGTATTACTCGTATTCTGCATAGTGAATTATAATTTATAATATGCATAGTAGTAGCAGAACCATTTAGTGAAATAATCTTTTAGTTTACTTGCATATTTCCACACTGTGAAATAATATTCTTGTATATATATTCAACATTGCGTGACAGTGAAATAATCTTTTTTGTATATATATTCAACATAGCGTTTCAGTAAATAGTTTTTTTTTAAATTGCAAAGTGTACTTCAAGTTTATTCAAGGAAAATCTCGAATAGTGTAATATAATAGTATAACGTATTATCCATTTTTTGCATAATGAAATATAATATATATAATGCACCGTAGTAGCAATTAATCAAAGTGAAATATATTTTATTGTTGTATATATATTCAACATTGTGTATCAGTATATGGTCGTTAACTTGCAAAGTGTATCTCAATATTTTACAAGAAAAGCACAAGTAAAATCTGAATAGTGTAATATATCTAGTATTGTAAATAACTTACTCTTAATTATTTACAATTATGGTTTTAATAATAACTATGTTATGGTTTTAGTAATATTACTCATGTAATGTTACTAATAATAATGTAATATAATGCTACTAATAATCATGTTAATACAGTTAAAGCTCAACTAACCGGCATGCTCGGGAAACTCCGATTTCCGGATACCTGAAAAGTCCGGATAGTTGAGTGTGACGGGAAAAATGGGAGGGGGGGGGGTAGATTGTAGCCTTTTTTTTTCAAGATTTTTAAGGCCAAATAATTTGTTTTTGTCATTTTGAAATGTGCATGAAATATAATTTTTAAGAATACTTCTGTATCTTCCATAACATTGTATTTACAAAATATATTATGAAGATTTTAATTTAACATTGATGATTTAAAAAAAAAATGATCTGTAGCCGAATTTTTATCGTAAGTATATAGATTGTAGAAATATAAACATATAAAAATAGCCGACGAAACTGAAAAATATTCTACTCAGAAAGCATAATACAACTCTTTTAAGTGATCATAAACAAATCCCAAGATTAAATATCTAAACTAATTATCTTTTAGAAGATCGCAAGGGTTATTGCTCAATACGCGCGCATCCAATTCTTCCGCACATGATATTACGTAATCGAAATCAACATTTGCCGATATTTGGAGGGTAAATAAATAAAGGAAAAGAAAGAGACTTACTAATCTAGAGTAACTCTGAGCTCTTTTTTTTTCCTGCCCGATCTGTCCCTTTACCTCTTTTCTTGGTTTCGATTTTTATGATCTTGTTTTTTCATTTACGAAGGTGGACATATTTTTTTTTGTCCGTTTCCCTCCTCTTGCTGCGAACCCACATACGTAGTCTGTGTATATTGCTTTTTTTTTCCTTACGCCTCTGTGCGGAGCAGACGTTGTACATTCCAGAAATAAATTGTCCGCTTGAATGGAAGCGGGCCGAGATGTAAAACTTTAGAAAAACTCTTATTAATTTTCCGTTAGTGAGCTTTCCAGATACTTGAATGTCCGGATACACGAGTTTACTGTAATATAATAAATATCATGTTAATAATAATGTTCAATAACCATGTCAATAGTAATATGTAGTAGTAATTACATAATTATCAGCACTGGACGGCAAATGTACTCATCAGTTAACCAATTTCTGATCAATAACCTGCACATGTATCGTGTTGAGATTTTGAATAAGTAGTTCTAGGGCCGTTTTCTGGTGTAGGTTCTCAGTAGCGGCGGGTTGTTACTCTCCGTCTGCATTCAACTGCTCAGTTACTGTAATGGTATACGTGCACGGGACACGGGACGCGACCTAGTCATTGTTAACTAAGAGCGGTAAAATATCTTTTCCGTTTCAAACCTTTATGTTTTTTCCTGGGAGTGAAGATATTTTCTCTGAGCGATTATTCTCCAGCTGGAGGAGCGCTTCGAGCCTTCCCAAATCATTATTGACAAATTCATTGGTTAGGGTGCAGACGAGGATGCGTCATAACCTTCAACTGAATGGGACTCCGGACTATTATTTTGACAGTGTCTTGGAAGCGGCTTATGTCTGAGATATTTTAGCTTGCTGTATAAGTAATCTGAAAAGAATATGGAGACCTTCTAGGCAATGCGAATTTTTTTCTCTTGACCAGATCAGATCGGCAATAATTTATCATCTTGATAACAATTTTCCTTCTTTTTGAGTAAGGATTAAAGATTTGGAATGTATGAGGATACCTTTGTGCTGAACCCCCCAAAAAAACCCTTGTAATCAAATAATAATCATTTCTCACGTTTAATTTTTTATATTGTTTCTAATTAAGTATTGCTGGCTGATTGTTTTCTACAGTTGAAATCCCATATAGAAAAAATAGAAGCAAAAATAACTGGATAATTATCTTTAGTTTTTTGTTTCTGAGAAATTTTGCATGTCATTGTAGGCGTTTTTTTTAAATTTTGTGAAGTCCTGAGTTCCACGCAGTGAGCGCAGATCTTGGCAGTGCCATTATATATATATATATAATATATTTATAATCTAGTATTAGTAGTTTCTGTAGATTATGTTTTCTCTAGTATTTTTTGCATTTCTGTAGATCTTCCATTTCATTTTTGAATTAAATTAATACAAATTTAGTTGAATGCTAAAATAAGATTATTTAATCAGAAAAGATTACTGTAAATTAAAAAAATAATTGTATTCCCCTCTGCTTGAATATTTTTACTTTTAAATAAATCTACAGCGAATTTGGATGATATCGATTAAACCTGTATTAAAATAAATCTTTAATATGGATAAAACAATATTCGTTATAGCATTCAGCAACCTTATGGACGATATCAGTTAATCTAAACCTAAGTATTAAAATAGATTTTAATTAGATAAAACAATATTTCGTGTATAAACATTCAGCTTAATATGGATGATATCAGTAATTAAACCTTATTATTAAAATAAATTTTAATTAGATATAAAACTATTTCCGTGCTATACAAGCATTCAGCACACTATATGGACGATATCAGAATTCAAACCTGTTATTAAAATAAATTTTAATTAGATAAAACAATATTTCGTGATACGAAGCATCTAGACACTTTGGACGATATCAGTAACTAAACCTACTTATTAAAATAGAATTCAATTAGATTAAAACAATATTTCATTGCTATACAAGCATTGTGCACACTTGTATGACGATATCAGAACTAAACCTGTTATTAAAATAAATTTTTAATTAGATAAAACATATTTCGTTATGCCACACAAGCATTCCAGTACACTTATGGACGATACTCAGTAACTAAACCTGTATTAAAAATAAATTTTTAAGTTAGATAACTTTATACTAAGATCCAGACACACTTATGGACGATATCAGTAATCAAACCTGTTATTAAAATAAATTTTAAATTAGATAAACAATATTTCGTGCTATACGACTATCCAGCACACTTTGGACGATATCAGTAACTGCTAAACCTGTTATTAAAATAAATTTTTAATGAGACAAACAACAATATTTCGTGTATACAAGCATTCAGCACCACTTATGGGCGAGTATCAGTAACTAAACCCTTTATAAATTTTTAATTAGATAAAACAATATTTCCCCTTAATACAAGCATTCAGCACACTTATGGACGATATCAGTAACCTAAACCCTGTTATTAATAAATTTTAATTAGATAATAACATTTTAAGGTTATCAATCCATTCAGCTCAATTCATGGATGATATCCAGTAACTAAACCATTTATTAAATAAATTTTTAATTGATAAAAAACAATATTTCATGTATACAAACATTCAGTACACTTATGGATGATATCAGTAACTAAACCTGTTATTAAAATAAATTTTTAATTAGATAAAACAATATTTCTGTATACAAAGCATCTTGTGCACACTATATGGACGATATCAGTAACTCAAACCTGTTGATTAAATAAATTTTAATTAGATAAAATGTCAATATTTCGTGTATACAATCATTCCAGCCTCAATTATGGATGATATCAGTAACTAAACCTGTTATAGATAAATTTTTTTGAATGAAAAAAATATTTCATGTATGCAAACATTCAGCACACTGATGGATATGCGAGTAACTTAAACACTCTGTTATAAAAATAAATTTTTAATTAGATAAAACATATTTCTGTGTATACAATCATTCAAGCTCACTTATGGATGATACTGTAACTAAACCTGTTTAAAATAAATTTTTAATTAGATTAAAACAATATTTCGTATACAAAATTCAAAGTACACTTTATGGACGATATCAGTTAAACCTGTTATTAAAATAAATTTTATTAGATAAAACAATATTCTTGTATACAAACATTCAGCACACTTATGGACGATATCAGTAACTAAACCTGTTATTAAAATAAATTTTTAATTAGATAAAACAATATTTCGTGTATACAAACATTCAGCACACTTATGGATGATATCAGTAACTAAACCTGTATTAAAATAAATTTTTAATTAGATAAAACAATATTTCGTGATACAACATTCAGCCTACTTATATGTGATATCAGTAACTAAACCTGCTATTAAAATAAATTTAATTAGATAAAAACAATATTTCGTGATATACAAACATTCAGCACATATCTGATGGATGATATCAGTAACTAAACCTGTTATTAAAATTTTTTAATTAGAAAAACAATATTCGTGTATCTACACATCTCAGCACACTCATGGAGATATCAGTAACTAAACCGTTATTAATAAATTTTAATTAGACAAAACAATACTCGTGTATACAACATTCCAGCAAAATTTGGACGATATCGTAACTAAACCTGTTATTAAAATACCATTTTAATTAGATAAAACAATATTTCGTGTATACAAACATTCAGCACACTTATGGATGATATCAGTAACTAAACCTGTTATTAAAATAAATTTTTAATTAGATAAAACAATATTTCGTTGCAAGCATCCAGCACACTTAATGGATCGATATGTCAGTAACTAAACCTGTTATTAAAATAAATTTTAATTAGATAAAAAACAAATATTCTCGTGTATACAAATCATTCAGCCTAATTTATGGATGATACTGTGTAACTAACCATTAAAATAAATTTTAATTAGATAAAAACAATATTCGTGTATACAAACATTTTATCATAATGTAAAATAATTTGCTTTGTCTCCATTATTCATTTATTGTGATAAGATGGTCACTTACATCGTTTAGTTAATATAGAAAGAATCATACATAATTAGAGACTAATGAAAGTTAATGAATATATTAAGATAGAGATTAATGAAACTGTATGGAAACAAGGATCCTCTTTGGATTACTGGAATTCTTCAGTTCAAGCAAGCGTTGCTTTTGAAAATTTCTTCATTTGAAGTGTCTTCTAGAAACTTAAACAAATCTGATTCCTCCTGATATTTTGGAAGTTATTCTCTAGTAGCATGCTTTGGAATATTCACCTTATTTCAAAGATGAGATACCAGATAAAGAAAGAATTTTTTGTCTTATTTTTTTACTTTAGACGAATGAAAAATAAACAAGGAGTGTTCCTGGTCATTTTTGATTTTAAATTGAAAATATAATCATCAAAGTAAGGAAAGCAATAACGTAAAGTAAGCGACAAAATACACGCTAAAACGCTGCCGTGGAATTAGGACTACAACAAAACGAAAAAGAAAAACCGCCCACAATGACATGAAAAAGTTTCGAAAACAAAATCAAAACATAAGATACACATTATTGATTTTCCCGCTTATTTTTTTTTTTTCGCGCTACAGTACAGAGTACGTTAATCCAAAACAATATTAAAAAATTGGAACGTTAAAATGATTATTATACAGCAAGCAAAATATAAAATCGAATCCGAAAATAATAATCGAAGTCATTCATTCAGTTTAAGGTTATGACGTATCCTGCTCTTTGCACCGTCAGCCAATCAAAATTGCCAACAACGTTCCGGAGAAGTGTCGCGGCAGGGAACTCGATAGAGGAAAAATATCTTTCAACTGACCAGGAAAAAATTTTAAAAAACGGGAAAAGATATTTTAACCATTCTTGTTTTAAATCCGACAGAACCGTTGCAGTTATAAGCTGAAAAAAATTGAAGATAATAGTGTTATTAGAACGTTGGATGCAGCAAATTTAAAAACAAAAATAAAATTTCGATGGCAAAACTGATTATTTTTTTAAAAATTTCCCAAAATTCAGTAAATTACGTTTGAAGCTCAAAACAAATTTCATTAGAACGAAAATTGTTCGTTCTATCCGATGGTGCATTGAATGATATCATTAGAAAATATACTACAGCCGTAAATGTGCCAAAAATGACCCAAAACAACACAGAACATTAAATAAAAAATTTTCTGGATCAAATTTTAAAATTCCGGCTTCGAGGAGCATTGAGTCACCATTAAGACTACCTGTGTACGAAATTTCAAGGCTGTAAGTGCGTGAAATGTCATTATCGCGAAGAAAAATAAGCGGGAAAATCAATGTGTATCTTTTGTTTTGTTTCCAGAAGTTCTTCATGTCATTGTGGGCGTTTTTTCCCCCATTTTGTTGAATTCCTGATTCCACGGGCAACGCCCTGCGCGTACTGCTAGTTGGATATATTATCTAATAAAGCGTAAAATCTCAGAGATCTCGGTTTACAGATTCCCCACAACTTTAATGAAATAAAATGTGAAAGCAAAATGTATTAGGCTATTTACAACCTCAACAAACAAATAATGTACCTGGTCACTATTGTCCGTGAGACTGAGATTGTCCGTGAAATTCTATGTTCTAATGCACCATTATCGTACACGAGAGAGTATCATTCCGAAAAATACACAAATATTGCTAAAAAGAAAATATATAGATATATATATACTTAAAGTATGTGTTATTATGTCAAACAACAAGACATAAAAAGAAAGATATATTAGAGATGACGATCATTCCAATCTGTATAAAGCATCATCATCAGAGCACCTCGATGCTGTACACCAGGTCTGTGTGTGATAGAATGATGCCATCTTTGTAAAGCCAGAGCCCAACGGGTTAGTTTAGAACTTTTCGGAGTGGTTTGGTTAAGATATTTTAGGGGATTGTGACCAGAAATGATCTCCACTTTAGCACCATGAATCCAAATGGCATAAAAATTTATTTAATCCAAATAGCCTCTTTCTCAACACTTGCCCAGTTCTTTTTCGTTGTATTGAACTTTTGGCTGGCAAAAGCTATTGGCACGTGAGATCCATCAGCATTCTGCTGAGTTAGACAACTTCCCACACCAAAATCGGATGCATCGCAATGTACTTGAAATGGCAAATTGGCATCAGGGGTAGCGAAACTAGTTACTTCACAAAGCAACTCCTTTAGCCTATCAAAAGACTCTGCTCCCCCCCAAGGAAGATTATTCGGTTTATTTTTCTTAGTCGTGAGTGAAGTAGAGATCTCTGCGTAATTAGGTATGTATGTTCGATAGAAACCCATCAATCCTTAAACCGACCTCGCCTCTTTTTTAGTGGTAGGCCTGGCTAACTTCTGGATTGCAAGTATTTTGTCTTCATCAGGGCCATGTCTACCACCACTGATCACATGACCTAAATATTTTATTTTCTCGGCTGCGAAAGTACATTTATCTAGCCTTACTGAGAAATTTGTTTCAAGAATAGAAACCTCTTTGTGCTTCCTTTTATTCCCTAGTCTTTGTTGCCATAGCAACAGCGATTCTAAATCGGTTGCCTGCGTCACGCCATTTACACAAGGTGCAATTTTGACGAGTTCTCAATAACTTGCTATGAATTCGTTTAAAGAAAAATTGTAAAAAGGTAACTTTAATTTTCATTGCCACACTAATCTTGCTTTAGATTTCGCGTCGTGGTTAAATTGTTATGTTTTTTTTTTGTTTCTGATCAGTTCCTGTATTTTAATGTTTTATCTGTCAAATATTAATAAAAGATAGGGCCAGCTTTGTAACGTTTGGGAATTGATGGCGGATTTTCTCTGTAGGATCCCATTCGGGGATCTTGCGCCATGGAAAGTCAAATCAAATCCTCTGTAGGATTGTATTTGTAATTATCAACTATTTTTTAATTTTATTAAAGTGATAATATTTGTATTTTGCTTTAGGTTTTGTTAGTATGTTTTATTTTGAAGCAAAAATGGCTTATTTTGGATGTATATTTTTAAGTGGGTTTTTAAAAATATGTTTGTTATTTGTTAACCGCTTAAGGCTTTAACCCGAGTATATTCGTTTTACGTAATGTATGCAATTTCCTTTATCCCGAGATAACTCGGACGGGCTTTCTTTTCAAATTGACAAAAAAAGGGGGAAAAAAACGAAATTTTTGGCAGATAAATGAAAATGATTTGGTCCTTAAGCGGTTAAAAAGTAATCGGAATCTCTCTTTTCGATTGAAATTTTAAAACAACGATTTTATAATTCTTCCATTTTTTAATTTTTAACGTTTTGTTATTTTCATAGAAATGTAACTATGCCTATATTTTTTTTATTTGTTCTCAATTTAATCCGCATTGTTTAAAAATCCTAAATGAAACATTGTTTGAAATCCTAAATGAAATATTTTCCACTAAATCTTATGAAAGTTCGTATTAATCCTCCAAACCTCCAATACGAACTAACGTGCGAGTTCATCGGCCGATAATGCTCCATCACCGTGGACGATGCGAATCCATCACCGTGGACGGTGCGAATCCATCACCGTGGACGGCGCGAATCCATCACTGTGGACGATACGAATCCACCATCTCAAGCAGCAATGTTAGTCCACCGCCTCAAGCGACAATGTTAGTCCACCGCCTCAAGCGACAATGTTAGTCCACCG
>BGPR01015046.1:22967-37657 GCA_013235015.1 Araneus ventricosus
AGCGACAATGTTAGTCCACCGCCTCAAGCGACAATGTTAGTCCACCGTCTCAAGCGATAATGCGAGTCATCGGGTGCTCTCACCCCCGTACCTGAACAAAAATAACACCACTACAATCGTGCCACGTGCGAGGTCCTTAACCATAGTGGGATTTTTGTCCCATACCCCGAGAACCAGCCGTGCGATCAGTTACGGGCTAAGACCGAAAAGAGCGTGCGCTCTAGCCAATTTCGTTACGGGTCTTCAAAAGCGATAGTCCGAGTCAAGCCTCTAATCCCCGTGCCTGAACAAAAATAACACCACTACAATCATGCCACGTGCGAGGTCCTTGACCATGGTGGGATTTTTGTCCCATACCCCGAGAACCAGCCGTGCGACCAGTTACGGGCTAAGACCAGAAAGAGCGTGCGCTCTAGCCGATTTCGGCACGGGGACCGATAAATTATATGTGAATAATATATATAATATATGAATATCGACCGATCGTCGATAGGATAACTTTCCTATCTGACCGGCGAACAAGCCTCCAGCCTCCACAAAATTATAATTTATTCTATAAATCTATGAAGATAATCCTTAGATTTTTTTTCTGTATAAGGGAAATTGGACTAGAAAATTTATTAAGGGATATAAAATTTAAAAATTTTCATGTTGTGTTGCTCCATGAGAAAAACTAGATTTTACAGTGCGAAAAAAGTTCGAAAATATGAAGAAAAGCAAAGAATAAAGTTGGCACAGTTGAAAGTGCGAACTTGTGAGCTATTTAGAATGGCGAAGAAAATTTGTTGCTGCGACCACCGGTGTAGAAGTTATTAAGCAAAAAGGGAAATTAATTAAAATTAAAAGGGAATCTTTTCCTTTTATTGGAAAATGAAAATTTTCCCTTTGAATGGGAAAGGAAAATGGAAGGAGCTCGCAAATTCTTCCTTCTTGAAATCTAATACTCGAATACACAAACGTTTAAAGAAAGCCTTTAAACTCCGAAACACCAAGAATACTTTCAGAAACCCTAAATGAAATATTTCCCACTAAATTTTACGAAGAGTTCATAGCACATGGAAAATATTCATTTCTTACCTTTTCTTAAGATAAGTTTAAAATCTTCTGAAGATTCTTCAAGGGAATTAATCAGAACTAAAATATTTCTCACTTTTATAGATGGCGGAAAAGACGTTTTCCGATTGGCATTGTGTTGAAATAATGAAAAAACATGAAACTCGACAATAATCCACAGATTGCGATTGTTGAAGTAGATTTTTATTTTCAATAATGTGTTAAAACTTTTTTATTTTCAACAAACAAAAAAAAATGCTATGATCTCCAATAATAATAAAGGGGAATGTATGTGTGCGTGTCGCTCTACAGGGCAACCCGCTGGACCTAGAGCTTCGAAATTTGGCACAAACATGCTTTGGAGGGTGGGGATGTGCATCACGTAGCCCTGTTTTGAAATATTTAATTTTTTTAAATTAATCAAACATAAAGTAAAATTTTGGCGTTTTTCCTTAATAACTTCCGAAAATATTACAGAAAATTTTTTTTACACCGCTAGTGCAAAAAGTTAGCTTTTCAATAACATCAATTAAATTTTCGTATAATTTTTTCTCTAATTTTAATAAATTAAAATTTGACATAATTTACAGCAATACTTGTCATTGTTGCAACGCAGTTTAAAGCGTTTTCATTGTTTAAAGAAATGGAACTCCGTGTTTCTCTTTCATTGTTGAAAGATGAGGTATGCATTATTTGTTTATTGAGGTTGTAAACTGCCAAATACATTTTGCTTTCATATTTTATTTCATTAAAGTTTTGTGGAATCTGTAAATCGAGATCTCTGAGATTTTACTTTTTATTAGATAATATATCCAATAATCTGAATGATAGCAGTTACTATGTTTTCATTCTTTCTTCAGCATATATTAATCCAGCTAACATGCGGTTGGCTATAAAATGTGTTGTGTCATTTTAATTTTGAAATTAAATGCGAGGAATAAGAAAGTTAAGATGGCGCCGACAACGTGCAATTAGATGATGACGTAGAATGATGACGTTTATGACGACAATGATGATGAGAAGGAACACAATCTATACTTATAAAAGGCAATGTATGTGTGTGTGTGTGTGTGTGTGCGCGCGATGTCCAGACGAATCTATCGCACTTACAGCCATAAAATTTGGTACACAATTAGTCTTAATGGTAACTCAATGCACTTCGAAGCCATAATTTTAAAATTTAATCTAGAAATTTTTTTTTAATGTTTTATTAATGTGTTGTTTTGGTTGATTTTTCGCACTAATTTCTCAATAGAATGGTTTTGAATAATTGCACGAAAAAAACCACGCCATCAAAAAGATCACACGATTTCTGTTCTAATGAAGTTTGTTTCGTACGTCTAACTTAATTTACTGAATTTTGGGAATTTTTTTTAAAAAATAGTCACTTAAAAAAAATTATCCAGAATTCTTAAAACTCTTGCATCCGACGTTCTAATAAAGATATCATTTTCAAATATTTTTAGTTCGTAAACCAATTATTTTTCTTTGACTTAAAACAAGAACGGTCAAAATATTTTATTTCTCCGATTTTAAATTAATTTACTTCTTGATGGGATCAGAGAATTTTTCTCGAATGCGACGTTTCCATGACGTTTCTCCGGCTTCGCCTAAGCTACGCCATCTGGCGGAAAGAAAAAAAACAGCCGTGATTTATTCCCTTCGCTGGACGCAGTCGAAAAGCAAGCAATAGCAGAACGTTCCGACTTGAAATCGGGAAATTATGAAATGCCAATGCTGAAATAAAGCAAATTATATATATATAAAGTATGTTTTTTAAAAATTAATTACATTTCGTTATAAAAAAACGAAGTAATATCAAAGTAAAATTAAGACAATGATATGCCATTATCGCGAAGAAATATAAGCGGGAAATTCACTAATGTGTATCTTTTGTTTTGATTTTGTTTTCAAAACTTTTTCGTGTCATTGTGGGCGTTCCTTTCTTTTTTTTCTTTTTTTTTCATTTTGTTGAAGTCCTGATTCCAGGGGCAACGCCGTGCGCGTACTGCTAGTATTTCCTATACTTATAAAAGGCAATGTTTGTGTGCGTGCGTGTGTGTTTGTCTGCGATGTCCAGACGAATCTATCACATTTACAGCCTTGAAATTTGGCACACGGATAGTGTTAATGGTGACTTAATGCACCTCGAAGCTGGAATTTTAAAATTTAATCTAGAAATTTTTTTATTTAATGTTTTATGTTGTTTTGGCTCATTTTTGGCACGTTTACGGCTGTAGTATTTTTTCTCATGATAGTTGAAAAACAATCGATGTACCATTGGATAGAACAAACAATTTTCTTTCTAATGAAATTTGTTTTGAACTTAAAACGTAATTTACTGAATTTTGAAAATTTTTTAAAAAATAGTCAGTTTTGCCATCGAATTTTTAAAATTTTTTAAAAAATTTGCTGCATCCGACGTTCTAATAACACTATTATTTTCAATTTTTTTCAGCTTATAACTGCAACAGTTCTGTCGGATTTAAAACAAGAATGGTTAAAATATCTTTTCCCGTTTTTTTAAATTAATTTTCTCCTGCTCAGTTGAAAGAAATTTTTCCTCTAGCGAGTTTCCTCCCGCGACACTTCTCCGGAAGGTTGTTGGAAATTTCATTGGCTAGAGCGCAGGTGACGTCATAACCTTCAATTGAATGACTTCGATTATTATTTTCGGATTCGATTTTATATTTTGCTTGCTGTATAATAATCATTTTCACGTTGTAATTTTTTTAATATTGTTTTGGATTAACGTACTCTGTATTGCTTTTCTACAGTTGAAATGTCATTATCGCGAAGAAAAATAAGCGGAAAAATCAATAATGTGTATCTTTTGTTTTGTTTTCAGGACTTTTTCATGTCATTGTGGGCGTTTTTTTTTTCATTTTGTTGAAGTCCTGATTCTACGGGAATTTAATTTGTTTGTTTTTATACTGTTTGATAGTCGAGTGTATACCTGATATCTTAGAGAAGACTAGAAAAAATGAAATATGACTTCAAGGAGCTATTTACATGCTATTTACATAATATGGCTTCAAAGTTTAAACCTGAAGTGGAAGATTTCATCTCTCTCTTTTTCTTTTTTAATTCTTCTTCTTCTCTGATTTATTTTGGATATATTTAAATACTATAGAAATTATGTTTGTCTGTATCTTTCGAGAAGCACTGTTCCATTTGAAATCGTTTAAAATTTCATTCGGTTTTCATTCTTTAACAGTTTACCTGGTTTATAGGAATCAATCTTTTAAATCTTAAAATATTTTTTCGAAAATATCGGTTTATTTGGTACTCTGTACTGTTTTCCTACAGTTCAAATTTCATTATCGCGAAGAAAAGTAAGCGGGAAAAACAATAATGTGTATCTTTTGTTTTGATTTTGTTTTCAAAACGTTTTCGTGTCATTGTGGGCGATTTTATTGTTTCTTTTTCCATTTTGTTGAAGTCCTGATTCCACGGGCAACGCCGTGCGCGTACTGCTAGTATTTTCTACACTTATAAAAGACAATGCTTGTGTGTGTGCGTGCTTGTTTGCGCGCGATGTCGAGACGAATCTATCGCACTTACAGCCATGAAATTTGGCACACATGTAGACGTAATGGTGACTCAATGCACCTCGAAGCCGGAATTTTAAAATTTAATCTAGAAATTTTTTTATTTAATGTTTTGTGTTGTTTTAGGTGATTTTTCGCACTAATTTCTCAATAGCATGTGTTGAAACCCTTGAAGACCGAGGCTAAACGCCACTTACGGGTTTTGTATTTATATTACGTACTTTCTATCTATCGCTCAGCATGTGAAGTCATGTTCTATGTTTGTTCTTGTGCGCGTTTGTGATGTGCTGCTTGTAGAAAATAAAGATGGCTATATTCAACTGTTGCCTGCTGCTTACTTTCTGACAGGTAAGAGCTTTAGTTTCATTTACTAATTGAAATGTATTGCGAAGCTTTAATTTGATCATTTTTGGTGCCGAAACCCGGGAATTCGTGAACCTTTAGATAAATGCGAAACTGAACATTTTAATTAGTTAAAATGGATCTTGAGTCATTGAAAAAAGTTAGATCACCAGTCAGAAAGGCGACAACAGAGAATATTAAGCAGCTAGAACAGGAAGTGAATAAAACTGAAGAAAGATCTATTAATCTAATTGACGAACTTTTGGTGAAATTATTAGATAAGGATTCCCAATTAAAGAAACTAGACTCAGATATTTTAAATTTGTGCAAAGCGCAAGATCTAACTAACGAAGTCTAAAGGCAGCAAGAATACACAGATCAAATCATAACATGGAAAATGCGAGCTGAGAAAATCCTGCGTAAAAATGAAAGCGAAACTTCGATTGACAGAAATGTCAACAGAAACACACAACAATGTTCAGTAAAACTTCCTTGTTTACAAATACCGCAGTATGATGGCAGTATCTTAAATTTTAATGACTTTTATTCTCAATTTGAAGCAGCTATACATAAAAATTCAAATCGTAGCGATGTTGAAAAATTTAACTATTTAAAATCCTATCTTATCAACGATGCCGAAATAGCAATTCGAGGTTTAGCTCTAAAATCCGAGAACTATGACCTTGCAATAAATATTCTGAAAGAAAGATTTGGTAGGACTGATATGATAATAGATGCTCATTGTCACAGCTCCTAACTTTGAACCCAGTTCGCAAAACACTTAATAACCGCTTGTATGAAAAACAATAAAACTGAACTGGTTTTGAAACTGAGAAGGGAGGAAACCCGAACTTGTATTGCCTATAGGCCCCTACAGGGCTTAAATCAGCCCTCCTTGCATATTTACATCACTTTCAGAGTCATCTAAATTAACATGTCTTAAAATAACAAACAATTGTTCCTGATGGCTAAAGTCTGGAGTGCAATGTAATAAAATCGTGAAATGTTTAGCTTCCTTAACTAAATTTGTTTCCTTTTTAACTAAACATGAAATAATAGCCATTTTATAAATATAAAATTATAGTCACTATTCACACACAAACACATTTTAAAAGTTGTGTTTCGTTTTTAACTATTTTCTTCATATTCTCTGTCAATAGTGTTTCTCAGTTTGAAAGTCTTCTTAATTTGCAACAGTTTGTGTGCAGCTTGTACAGGGTTCCCACGGTCCTTGAAAATCCTTGAAAACTCCTTGAATTTTATTTGCCGTACTCGGGGCCCCGGAAAAGTACTTGATTTTTCGTTGGGTCCTTGAAAAGTCTGGAAAGGTACTTGATTTTTTTGTTGGGTCCTTGAAAAGTCCGTGAAAAATTCGAAATATACTCTGTCTTGAGAATTCCACCACCGGAAAAAGGGTGTTGCTATGGGAACGCTGTCAGTCACCATTCTTTTCTCTAGTTTGGAGGAAGAGGGAGGGGTGGGAAAAAAGGGTGTTGCTATGGTAACGCTGTCAATCACCAATCTTTCCTCCCTGTGTAGTTTGGATGAAGGGGTGGTGCTGGCAAAAAAGGGTGGTAGGGTTTCGCGATGACCTTGGAATTCCTTGAGATCCGGAAAAAGCAGGGTAATTTATTCTAAAACTGGATTTTTAAAAAATTTTGATAATTCTTTTCAGACGAGATAATATTCGTTGCTCTTTTATCGTAAGTAGAATAAAACATCGATGACTACCAATGAAAATCGGTCATTTTTCAGAAACGGAAGTCCTACGCGTTTCTGCGCACGCTCCAGGCAGTGGGATGTTTACATTTAAATTTCCGTGGAACCGAAATTTAGTCTATGAACAGGATCGCGTTCCCTTTATTAGTTAAATTAGATACTCAGTTGATAGATATTAGTTGTACTCAAATGTGGAAGACGCACAGGAATTTGGCTTCGTGCCAAAGACATTAAGACAATTTGCGAGATCCTAAATTTTCCTTCATCTGTCTATACAAAAAAAAAAGTACAAATTAGCATCCACACTGGATACTGTTTGCTTCTTTGATTTAATATCAAATAGGAGTTATAACCAGAATTAATTCATTTTTCCATTTCAAGGAATTCTTTTCCGTGAATTATTGCAATACCTGACATTATTAATATTTTATGTCAGCATTTTTTAAAAAATTTTGGGTATTCTTTTTTTTGTGTTATGGATACGGATCATTTTGATAAATTATGGGATCTTCAAATTGGACGGAAATTATCTATTATAGAAAAGAGGGTTTTTTTTTCCTTCGTATGTATGCATGCATGTTCGGTTTTTATTCTTTATGCACTCCCAAACGGTTTGATTAAAAAGTGATGGATTAGTGCAAGAAGTACATTTTTTTAAAAAAAATGAATTAGATTTTTATTTATTTAATTTTAAGTAGTCAATTCCGGAGTTTTTTGCCCATTTTTCGAATTTTCTTTTCCCCCCATTATTATTTTTACACACGTGAGAAGAAAAGTTATGCTTCTGGTATTTTAATTTATTATTTCTTGTGTTTTTTCTCTTTTGATGTTTTGTTTCTCTTTGAGCCTATTTTTATTCTTTTTGAGCCGTATTGAAAAAAATTGGTTGGAATCAAAAGTTTAATTTTTTTTCTATAATGAAGAATTATTATGCTTCCGTGTTTTAATATATAAACATTGGAAAAAATCGTTATCTTTCCTTTTTCATATTTTTTTGTCCTTTATTTTTTTGCAGTGGATATTTTTATTATTACTTGCTTAAGATTTTTTGTTTATTTTTAATCAACAACTACGAATGCAAAAGCCTCATGTTACAAAGCAGAAGGTTTGTATCTTTTTTGGACCAATGGTAATGGTTTTTCTGTCTTCTGATGTCATAGAGGCGCCTTTGAAGAAATGCTAAAATGGAAGGGGCTGTTCATATTGCGAGATCGATCCAAACTTTTTGAGCGACTCTTGTACATTTTCATTTTCAACAAACTTTCGGTCTTTTTCGTCATTTTGAGTTACTTATGTTTCTATGAGGGCTACTAGTATGAGTCGCACAGGAAAAGGGAGGCATTTCCCTTTGAAAATACTGCAGCATGTTTTCCAAACAGAAAAATTACGGAAGTGTGAAAAATATATTAAGTAATGAGTAATAATTTAATTAAGATAACTAATAAGTTTAAAAATTAATTTTAGGCTACAGATTTCTTGAGTGTCAGTTATTTTCAAAAAGTTTTTGTTCCTGTTTGGAAAAAATCGTACCAGCACCTATAGTAATCAATTTTTACTTATATTAGTTCTTATTAATAAAACTTTTTTTCTTTTTCAACGTTCATAGAGGATTATTATAAGTGGTTTGATTACTGAAATTGGACATAAAAGAGCAAGGGATGCAGATTATGCGGTTTTTTTACTCTTCATTATGGCAAATAGTCGGGTAAATTTTTGTACTCCATTCACACAAACTGGCTATTCAGTTAGTAAATAAATTATTCAGTTAGTAAATAAATAAATATATGGCAAAAATTTTAAAGGGTCATCATAATTGTGAGTCGTACATAACACTGAACTGCATTGCATTGGTTTCTGCACTGCAGAAGTCTGCAGACAAACTATCTGAAAAATCTGAGAAAAGTAGAGATTTTCAATCTATTGCAGAATCGAATAGTTTTAATAAAACAGCCAAAGAAAGGGACAATGAAGTCAAAATGATCAATGAAAAAATTGAGGCTTTAACAGAGCAACTGAAAATGTAAATTTAAAGTATTTTGAAGTTTATTTATTTAAAGGTTTGTTGATTTGTACCCGTCTCTTGCTTTTTTTTTCTCCATTCCCAAGCAATGGTCAAAAGTAAGAATAGAGGTTCTTATGGGGCTAATAATTTTTTAATGAATTTTGTTTCAGCTAATGCATTTGTGAGGTGAGCTTCTAAGTAATGCTTAGTAGTAGTTTGTGTAAAATTAGCATCTAGTAGTAGTACACTATATCTAATAGTAAGGGTGCTTGAATTGTGATCTTGAAACTCACTTTTCACTGTAGATTTTGGTTTACTAACTGCAAGGTGAGCAAAACGTGCCTTTGATACTCTTCACTTAAGCATCTAAAATTCATAAGTAAGAAAGTGATGACGCCTATGAACGTTAAAGTTGAAAATATTTTATTTAAATTTGTCCTTTGAATTTTTGTGTCCTAAAATATGTAATTTTATGGTCCTTGATTTTTTTTAAAAAAGGTCCTCGAAAGTCCTTGAATTTTTTTCTTCAATAAGAGTGGGAACCCTGTTGTAAGATATTCTAATCTTTCATGACTTTAAACTTAAGGAACCCAACCTTTCCTCAGATTGGTCGACGTAAAATGTGCCCAAATTGCATAATTATATTCAAATATATGTATCTTTCGATTTTTTAAAAAAGAAAGCATTTTCAATTTACAAAATCAGTCAGCGGCGCGGGGCCTAATGCGTTCGCACCACCCCTCCGGCCGGCCCTGATTATGGAGGCTAATCCATGACTGTTCCAGTAAATGTTGAATAGTTCAAAGAAATGGCTATTCTCGAAGCAGTCCTCAAGGAAGGAAAAAACTTCTCGGGTACGGCGGGGTACGGTCCCATCTTGCATAAACCACGAAGTGTCTGGTCGGTCTCCTAAAGGCTCGGACCCACGATCAGATAATCCCGTAAGGGATTTGTGGTTAGTCTGAATTGGAGCAGATGTACCATTCCCACGACGTGTAAGTTGGCAAACTTTCTTCGCGCCGTCTGGCCAGCGGACCGCTTTTCATCAAACCTCTCAACACTCTACAGGTCAGCAGCAGTTTACGAGAGTTTCCCTTCGCCCTGTTTCTCACCAAGAGCGCGCCTGGGGCCCCCGGGAAGAAAAGGGCCCCGACGGTATCATTTCAATTTTGAATAATATTTAATAGTAAGCATTTCATCGAATTTTATGAGCTCACTGAGCTCCAAAAAGGAAACAAAATTTCATAAAAATTCGAAATATTTTTGGGTACTGAAGTTTAGTGTTACATTTATAGCTTTATTAATTGCAACGCAGGTCTTTTCGTTTGATTTGAAAATAATGTTTTCGAAATGTGAAAAAAAAAAAAATGCTTAAATTCATATTCAACAGAAAGAGCAAATGTGTTAGTCAGTGTTCTATTCTCATTTGTTATATTTGCAAAGATTGTGATTACCAATTAATTTCCTCATATTTCATTCAATAAAAATAGGATATGGCGTACAAGAAATGAAATTTTTGTTATAACAATGCATCTGAAGCGTTGCTATTAAAGCATGCCGTATTTAATATCCAACACAATTTTCATGCAAAAATAAGAAGAAATTAATTATGAAACTCTCCGTTCTGCGTGCGGTTTCTTTTATGTGAGTGATGGAGACAATTAAAGACCAATGTTATTTATTGATTTTGTTACGAGATACGGACAACAAACACACACAAATGATAAAGTATGTACAAGATGAAACGAAATATAAACTGCTCACCAGCTCAGTAACATTTCGAGCTGTGAGTTTAATATCAAAACACTATTGACACTTCATGTAAAACATCTACCGGCTAAAACTCTAGTCCGCCACTCGCTAAGCCCATCTGGCTCGCGTCATCCAACTTCTCCGTTCTTTTCTACTGTCAACACTCGACGGCTGCCAACGCTTCGTTGCTGCGCAGCGCCCTCACACTAATAGTCTATTCAAATCTTATAATTCCAACAACTGACTGTTTTTTGATGACAATATATTTTTAAATATTTGTCTTAAAAAACATGTTCTTAAAATGAATTTCTGTATTTCTCGATTTCATGCGTTTTCATTTTTACTTTCTCGTATACGAAGTATACAAAGAGAAAGTATTGTAATCGTCAAAAAATTCGAACTCGAGATTTTGACGAATCTCCACTTAGAAAGTATACGAGAAAGTTTAGGGGAGACCACTCCCACTGGTTTAAACTAAAATAAAAATGTTAATTATCTGTCTTGAAAAGAGAGTCAAGAATTATTGTTAAGTTCAATTCCCTGAATTTCTGCAATGGCTTATTTAATATTATTACGCCTCTATACATATGAAACATGAAGAACTAAAGAACATTTGAACTTGACATTTAGTTTATAAGGGGCCGTTCAAATATTACGTAAGCACCCAAGGGGTTTGCGATTTGCTTATTTTTGCTGACAAGGGGGGAGGGGGAGTATGAGTGATGCTTACGTAAGACATTAAAATCACTTTATTTCCAAAAATCTCTTGTAACTTGCACAAATAATTTAATTTAAAAAAATTAAATTTGAAAAAAATGTTAAATTTGACAAAAGAAAATTAAACTTGATTTTTGTAAGCTTAAACTTGAAATTGTAAGTAAATTAAACTTACATTTTTTTCCATTTTAAGCCGAGTTAGAGTTTTTTATTTGAATTAAGTCCTAAAATTTTTTAAATTAGATTATTACTGTTATACGTTTTGTAAAAAAAAAAAAGAGCGTGGAGGAAGTTGCAGTTTGCTTACGTAATTATAAGAGCGGGGTTTGCGATTTGCTTATTTTTGCTGACAAGGGGGAAGGGGGGGGTCAAAAAATACCCAAAACATGCTTACGTAATATTTGAACGGCCCCTAAGAAGTCATAATCGCTTTCTTTCGATGCAATGAGTATAAAATTTTTATAAATTTAAACTTTGTCGCTTTACAAGGTATTTAATAAACATGTAACATTTAATCAAACTTAAAAAATAATTTACCGTTTAGAATTAATATATAATTTTAATTCTAATCAATTCTTAAAGCATCATGTTGATGTTCTATGTGCTTGTATTTGACCACTTGCTCGTTTTTATTAAAATCAGGTTCATGTTCTATTATAATTTATCTACGAGATTTTTTAAGTTTGGCGATTTTCTTAGTGTATGAGAAAGGTATTTTAAACTTATAATGGATTATTTTAAAAAAGCTATCTGGTTCTTTAACGTATAGTAAAATACAGTCGGACCTCTATTTAAAGAACCTCTATTTTGCGAATTTCTCCATTTTGCGAACTTTTTCTTGAAACCAAGAACATTTTGCAAATTTCTTCGTGAAATAACCTCCAAATAGCGAAGTGCATTCTCTATTTAACGAAATTTTTCTTGCGATCCAATATTTTTTTTCTCCCTATTTCTCAAAATATTTCTAAACATATCAAACTTATTCTTTCTTTTAACACATTTTATGGTGATCAATGACCTTGAAGCTGGAAAATGTCACAGCGAAAGTGCTTGAGCATCAAAGAAAAATATTTAATTCTTCGTGAGGTGGATAAAGGCGTGAAAAAAAGGATATTGCTTTAAAATTTGGTATTCCTCCAAACAGCTTATCGACCATAATAAAAAAAAATCGTGATATGATACAAAATTATGATTCATCGAATTCTTGTTCAAAACGTTTAAAAGCATGTGTCTATGAAGATGTGGATGAGGCAGTTTTGAAGTGGACAGTGTGAAAAATAAAAACAATACAGCGATGAATTGCGATGAAGACGAAGATGGAAATGATCATGATACAGAAATCAACAAACCTTCGTACGATGAAATGCTAAAATTCATTAATTTTAATATAAAATTATTTTTTAATATTGAAAATACAGTGTATTCCCGGACAATGTTTTGTTTTATTCTTGTTTTCCTTGCAGATTTCTTTTTGATGGGTAAAATATATAAAACAAATAGATATTAATTTACAAAATAAAGGTGTGATTAATTACTTTTTTTTAATAATATTTAGTGTTTATGAATTCAAAATCTGTTTTGTGTAGTTAAAAGTATTTTAAAAGGCGAATCTCTATTTAACGAATTTTCCATATAATGAACTTTTTTTCCGGGATTTAGCGACTTCGTTAAATAGAGGTCCGACTGTAATCTGAAAAAGTCTGAGAATGAGTTTGATTTCTTATTAATCTTCAATTTAAAAATATGCTGATAAAAATGGCTTGGAGCATTTTTTTTTCTTTGTTGCGTGAATTCATGCCTCAGGAATTTTTTAAAACTTATAAAATGGCGAGACAAAACGGTTTATAACACTTTGCTTCTTGAATGAAAAGAAGCATAGATAGCTGATTTGAAAATTTAATATTAAATATCAAATTTGTTTTTGCATTCCCACTTCATATTACTTCAGTATTTAGCATGAACATAATTCCTTTTAGTGCTTTATGCCTCACTAATGTTATTAGAAAATAATCGTGATGTGTTCAGTAGTAATACAGAAAGCAATTTTGGAAAGAAAGGTTATTTGCAGCTTCCTTTTATTCGATAATAATTAAATTTTGATTTACCATATGCAAATTTGGAAATCTTAATTATTATTAATTAAGATGTAAATTAAATATACGGATTATACAGTTACATAACGTAGCAATTATAAAATGAAAATTTGTCAATAAAAATGTAGTTATCATCATTAAAAGTATGCATTCGAAACTGCTAAAAAACTACGACGCGAGAACAGAGTTCAAACTACAACAGGCCACGGGAACGGATCGCGTCTGTCCGATCTCGCGTCTTTGATGTTTACCGCCAGAAGTTGGGAAACCACAGATGCTCTTACAAGACCCCGAGTCACATCGAACCTACCTGTTCCCATGGCGGGAAGTAACTCGCACCGCAGACGAAATCTGTGGTTTTTCTGATCGTGGGTCCGGGGCTTAACGCATGTAGTGAGGCGACAAATTGTTCCAAAACCGCAACGCTCCTTTCATGTTTCAATATCTGAACTGTCCGAAGACTGTTTACTCTTCAGAGTACAACTTTAACCCTCTCACACCGAGTAAGGCGGTCTAAAAATATCCTCTTAACAGCGACGAAGGCCGGGGTTTGAGCGGTTGGCTTCTTTTGAGGGGAGGGGAGGTTTTGATTTCGCTTAGGAGATAAGAGGGGTCCAATTACCCTTCCCAACCACAGCCCATTTTCCTTAGCCTTAAGGGAAGGTTATAGCAGGGGGTGGGGTGGTAGAGTAAATGACCACCCAGGTTGGGAGAGTCCAATTCATGCCATATCCTTCCAAACAGGCCCGGTTTTAGAGGGGGTAGAAGAAAAAGTCGCCTCGGGATTAAAGAGTTAAGGAATTTTCCTACGATTGCAGCATACAGCGCAAACTGTCGGTAACATTTGTAACTAATTTTAAAACTTCTGTATCCGATTTTTAAGTCTTTAAAAATAAACATATTACTGATTTCATTCTTGTATCGATCTCCGTTGTCGAGTTATTTAATTTTAAAAGGAGGGAGTCCTTTGTGGGACACCCCTGAATGACCTCAAACGTGACATTTTGCGCACTGTATCATTTCTTCTCCTTCCTTTGTTTTCTCACATTACAAAACTAGGTAACCTTAATTTTTGTTCGTTTTGAATAATATTTGATGTCTTTAATGTCTTTTTTTACTTCGGCCTGTTTGAAAAAGACATTCGGGTACTTTTCTGTGAAGGTTCCACTAGGGTTGCGAGAATTTGGCGACCTGCGCCAAATTCCAGCGACAGGTTGCCAAATCTCAGCGAAAATTCGCTAGGATGTGGTTATTTTTGTCTCTGGTTCCTTTAACAGAAAAGTAACAAAATTTATTACAAGATTCCGAAATATTTACAATAATGAATTATAAATTAATAACTTAAAAGTAGAAAATTATTAAAATAAAAAATTCTATTTCTTAGTACATTAATAAAAGTATGCTTTTTTACTTTCTCGTATACGAAGTATACAAAGAGAAAGTATTGTAATCGTCAAAAAA